>OX465286.1:10707091-10855475 GCA_949987705.1 Thereva unica
TTGAATGTGCCAAGCTTAAATACTTGAGACAAGTAGGCCAAAATCCCCTTTTTTAAGAGAGCACATCTCTAAAAAGGGGCATCCGCCATCAGCGACAGCTATATAAGAAATGGCCTTAAAATTTGAATGTGCCAAGCTTAAATACTTGAGACAAGTAGGCCAAAATCCCCTTTTTTAAGAGAACACATCTCTAAAAAGGGGCATCCGCCATCAGCGACAGCTATATAAGAAATGGCCTTAAAATTTGAATGTGCCAAGCTTAAATACTTGAGACAAGTAGGCCAAAATCCCCTTTTTTAAGAGAGCACATCTCTAAAAAGGGGCATCCGCCATCAGCGACAGCTATATAAGAAATGGCCTTAAAATTCGAATGTGCCAAGCTTAAATACTTGAGACCAGTAGGCCAAAATCCCCTTTTTTAAAAGGGCTAAACATCTCTAAAAAGGGGCATCTGCCATCAGCGACAGCTATATAAGAAATGGCCTTAAAATTTATATGTGCCAAGGTTAAATACTTAAGTATCCCAAAATCCCCTTTTTTAAGAGAGCACACCTCTAAAAAGGGGCATTTGCCATCAGCGACAGCCTTAAAATTCGAATGTGCCAAGCTTAAATACTTGAGACAAGTAGGACTCAAATGGCGCGAAGGTTTTCACAGGGGCAGGGACATTTTAAGAGTGGTGGAGAAATGCAAAACGTTGGAATTGGTCTAAAAATAATGAACGGTGTTGTAATTTTGCTAACAATTTCTAAAAAGAAGCCAATAAATAAATGGCCCACCCTTTTTATATACCAAGATACATAGTTAAAAAAAAAAAAGTTATAGCTGTTATGAGAAAACCACCAACATTAGCACAATATTGGCCTCGATTCCCAGATCCGACGGGAGGGAAGTGAGTGAGGATTTGACACTTTGCGATTCTCAAATCCGCAGTCCCGGATTGGTTTAAATCGAAAATTCGGAGTGAAGACTCACGCGATAATGAAATATATGATGTCGGATTATCTCAGGCGCATTTGTCGTTCAAATCCGCAGAAAATTTGTTGCGGATCACACTTTTACAGCGCGGAAAATGTCAAAAAGAAATTCGGGGTTGCGGATCTGAGAATCGCAAAGTGACAAATCCGCAACTCACTTCCCTCCCGTCGGATCTGGGAATCGAGGCCATTGCATAAAAAATTATGCCTCAATACAAACGAAATAAAAATATAGCCGATGCATAATTAGAACTCACCAATGCAGGACCATTAAATACAGCCATGTATTCATCATAAGGCGTCCATGGTCCCAAAGCGCAATTAGCTGGACAAAACATATAACCCATATAAGGGAATATATTTGGTATTTTATCAATTTTCCTTGCATCAAAATCGAATGCCAACGATATCAATTTCATAGTGCATACCATTTGTATACCACGTATTTTATGCCATACTTTTGGATTAGCCTGCTGTAGCTCGCATATAGCTAAGCCAATTATGTAAATAGCCCCCAATGTATAGCCAATTTTGTTAAATTTAAATACATTAACCAATAAAATCATTAGCAAGTAACTAAATAACGCAAACGATATCACATAATAAATGGCTTCTCCAACAGTGTAATATAATATCGCTCCGCCGCAGCAAAGTGATACTATATGCTCGCACCATGGTATACGGCTTCCATTAACTAGAACAAACAAGCAAAAAAAATGTTAATTAAATATTCCTTAATATAAAATAAAGAACGTGGAAATATTTTATATATATTATACGAACCACAAATCCATGCAAATCTACATGTGAAGTTCCAACAGACAATTGCTACTACATATTGGATTATTTGAAAGAACGATGGCTGAACGCAATTAACCCAAACTTCACCGAAATCCTTCTCTGTAAATTTAAATACTACACGGTCATCATCATCGGGCATATGCAAATCATAATCATAAAAGTAGTAATCCATGTAGGGTGACTTCATGGGGCGCTAAACAAAACGCCGGGGGAATCTTTAGGTTATGTCAAAAAAAAAAATGAAATAAAATGAAGAAATAAATAGGGGATAATATTTCAATACAATTTTTGTACTTACCGGTTTCTTTTTGATATTATTAATTATGTTTTATAATATAATTCGCCATATGTGCAAAATAGGATAAAAAAAAATGTATCCGCGCGATTGCTGTCATTCAAATTCATTCAAGTGTCTACATATTTTCTATAATTAAAAATACAAAAATAAAATAAACTTAATTTGTTTAAATAAATAAAGAAAATCGTACAATAAATATTAAATTCCTTCTAATTACTTGAAAAATAGTTTTAATATTTTCCAATACAACTGCTGTCAAAGTGACAATTGGCTAGAGGACGGATTCCGGGAAGCTTTAAAAAAGAAAATGGTTGCTTGCTTTTGTGTCTTTGAATATTCAAAGCTTTGTGTTGAAATAAAAAACAGTATTTTGGTCTCATTTCTTTTTATACATTTAGAAATAGACAGAAAATTTAATTAATAAAAGTTAGTACAAAAGCAAATATAATACAAATTATGAACGTTAAATAATTATTTAATAAAATACTGAAAATGTAGTTTAATAGCTTTAATATAAATAAAGTAAAAAAAAAGCTGCCAATTACAATAAAATTATATCTAGATAAAAGTTCAAGTTTTAAAAGTTAAACAAGAGATGGCGCTATTTTGAAATGAAATTAAAATAATCCGTTAAAAATCGTAGGAGACGTATAAAAATTGAATTTCCTGTTATATTTATAAACTCTAAATTTCGATTGTAATATATTTTATTTAAGTTTAATTTGATCTAAATTTATTATTCCTGATGCATTAAAGTCAGAAATACTTCAATTTAATCTGCCAAGAAATGTAAAGTAAAAAGATAACGTTCTAATTGTGGAAATCTTGAAATTTATATTTAAGAAATTATGTTAAAATTAACTTCTATAGCATATTTTAACGTTTTTTGGGTGCATGTACTCACCAATTTGATTATTTTTGTTAACAGAAAAATGGTTTAAATTGAATAATAATTGCGATTTGTGCTCCCATAGTCTGTAATTTTGTTATAAAAATATACAAAACAATATTTATTATGTTTTCAGCGGGCAATAATCCTTGGTTGTGCGGTTGTTGGAAATGGTTGTAATATTTTAGCTTCGCCTTTTAATGAGGACTTTAGCAGCATTGGAATATTATCTGCAACATTCTTTCAGTGTGTCTCATTTATAGAACGCATAAACGAGTCTAGGAGACTAGCTGAAACATGAAATTGTGATGGACATGATGTCTCAATTTGCAGAAACCACCCCAACCCTCCCCCATCAACCACGGAGAAGCTACTACTGCGGCCACACCTCCAAGAGGCCGTTCGAGCAGCAGGGGACCTGAGATTCAGATCGGGCGACTCTACTATTGACGCGGTCCAGGAGGTGGCTCAAGCTGCCATGTAAACCAAACACCATTTTCCCCGTAACTTGTGTCTGCTGGCCACTTTGGATCTTTGAATAGAGAAGACGAGGAAGTGCAATTTATTAAACACGGGGAAGCATTTTGGCAACACTAATGCATAGCATTCTTTACGTATTTGTGTCTAACCCGGACGGTGGCTGTGTTATATTTATTCAAAAACCGGGAGGGATATCGTTTCTCAGCAACCATCTCGGTGAGAACGCTTCACTTGGCTAAATGTTTGAAGCAGACCCTTCGCAAAACCTGAACAAATTTCACTACGCCTCTGTTCAGGTTAGACAATGTATTTTGTTGTTGTGGTTAAAGTCAATGTATTTTGTTGTTGTGGTTAAAGCGGAGGGGGAGAATTAGAGAGAAAATTTCTTGATCCCAAGTGCTTCCCTCAAATCCGTGTACATGTACGCTATTTTCGGTTCCTTATCTTCTCTATTCAAAGCTTTGGATGTGATGAACGCCTTCAGGTCAGTTCTGGCAAGGGCGCTGAATGGGTGATTTCAGGGGCAGGTGGGCAGCACGCCTGAACGGCCAGCTGAGCACCTGGTAGGACGCCCACCTTGCTTTCTCAGGTGGGAGGTCGAGCGCGGCCCGTTGGAGGAGGCCATCCTAAAAACAAACGACAGCGGCAGCTACATATATAACAAATGCCCCTGAAAATTGAATGTGCCAAGCTTAAATACTTGACGCGTACGCAAAAATCCCTTGGCACCTGCCATCACCGCCCGCTACATAAGAAATGGCCCTAAAAATTGGATGTGCTTAGCTTAAATACTTGAAGAGTAGGCCAAAATCCCCCTTTTCACGCGAACAGATCTCTTAAAAAGGGGCATCTGCCATCATCGCCCACTACATAAGAAATGGCCCTAAAAATTGGATGTGCCAAGGTTAAATAGTTGAAGAGTACGCCAAAGTCCCCAGGTCTCTTAAAAGAGGGAATTTGCCACCAGCGACAGCTATATAACAAATGGCCCTAAAAATTCGATGTGCCAAGGTTAAATACTTCACGCGTAAGCCAAAGTCCCTTTTTTAAGGGAACAGATCTCTTAAAAAGGGGCATCCGCCATCAGCGACAGCTATATAAGAAATGGCCTTAAAATTTGAATGTGCCAAGGTTAAATGCTTGACGAGTGGGCCAGGTTTCCCATTTTGAATGGAACAGAGGTCGTGTTTCGCAATCAAGTTGTTTGACTTGAAGAAAGTTACTTTTCAGTCAAATTACCGACTTTCAGCACAGAGGCCTAGAGTATATCAGAAGGACACGTCTAGGGGTTAACATCCCGTTCGACTAATGAATATACTTACCATCCATCGCCAAAAAAAAAACTCGATATCTAGGAAGTCTCGTCACTAAAATTTTACGAGTACTATTAAACCCACTGAAGCTGTTACGAATTCTTCCACCCCAGCTACCATAATTGAATACACTGAGGGCTCATCACCCATTGAGATTCAACAGAAGAACCGGCACGGCTGCAATATTACGATCTTCTTCAGGCACCTTTAGTTGTGCCCCGGTAAACCAAAGGGATAAGTCCTGAGAAAAACTAACTGTTAATTTGATCTAAGGATCTACAGCCATGCTACCGAATGTGACCTTCACCACCTGAATATGTTGAGTTCAAATCGGGTGACCCCTGGATGCTTGAGCACTAAAATAAACTTTTATCAGATTCCAAATTCCGCAAGCGTGAATAGCGCCCGACGAAAAAAACAACTTCCTTTATTTTCGTCGTACACACAGTCGTATTCAAGCTTGCGGATAGCCAACGGCCCCAGATAGCCAAACGACCATCAAGGCATTAGGCACCGCCCGTATAATGCTCAAGTTTCACGAAAACTGTAAGAAATAACAGACACACTTCTTAGTGGATACCAGATTTCAAGAGAACATCGAAGGGAACAAAAAATCAGATGGATTTGGCTTGAGACTGGGGGCAACTCTCGCGGGATCTTTTTCTTTTCTTTCTTGTGTGAGGTATTAGGTCCAAAAGTACTGCGGCCATTAATTTGGCCTATTGTGCTACAGCCCCTACACCTCAAATTTGTAGGCCAAACCGCTTGGACAAGTTCAGCAGTCTGACTAGTGGTTTGTCGCTCAGACTTGAGTGTTCGAGTAGGAACTCCTCAAACAAAGAGACCCTGCTTCTCGCTATTGCGGGGCACTCACAGAGAATGTGGAGGGCAGACTCATCCTCTTCCAGACAAAGCCTACATGTTGGGTCCTCCGCCCTTCCTATTCTCCATAAGTGGTAATTTAGTGCACAGTGTCCGGTAATCAAGCCAACAAGTGTCCTGACATGACTCCTGCTGCGCCATAACAATTCCTTGGCCGTCTTAGGAAAATCGCGGGATCACTGGTGAAAAATGTACACAGGTAACAGTTCCACATTCTATCAACTACCACCGGTCAAAGAGGATCTTCCACCTCTATCAAGAAGAAAACAAAACACACTCTTCTACATTCGTTTTTTTTTCTTCAAATCTCTATTTTTCATATACATATATATATATCTCCCGGATATCTTTATCCTCAAAAAAAATTCTCTAACAATTTCCAATTACATCCTTTAAAGAAAACAATTGAAAAGAAAAAAATTAAAAACATTAAACATAATTATATTCTTACAGAGATTCTCACTGGTCATATATATACTTTAAATAATTTTCATAAGGTCATATCTTCCTCTATCTTATATTATTAACATTTATTTTCTTTTCTCTTCTTTGTTTTTGTTTACTTTATTTTCTTTATAATAACAACATATTATTATTTTTTCATTTTCATATCTTAACTCTTTGTTTTTTCTATTTTTCATTTTCTTTTCTATTGTGTAAAAATTACTTAGTATCACATTCTGTAAAATAGTAGTAGTTTTTACATTTCGTTATTTTTGTTAAATAAATCGTTTTCATTAATTAATTATTTTTTCTTGTAATTATTATTATTAATTGTTCTTTTTTTTGTTTTATGCTTGCATTTTTTTATTTCTTTGTTATATATATATATTTTTTTTTGTTAACAATGAATATAATATTATAATATATATTTATTATTTACATAAAATATTACGAAAGTACGAAATTAAGACTTCTTTATATATACTTGGATAAAACATAGAATTTTTGGAGAAATATCTATATATATATATACCTCTATATATATATAATTTTTAAATTTCTTTCTCTCTACATTAATACAAATCTTTTTGTCTTCTGATAATACACATTCATTGTTCTAGGAAGGAGCTGTCTTGTTTGTTTGTTTGTTATTTTATTTAATAGTACAAAGTTTTGTTTATAATAGGACTATATTTTGGCTCCTGTGCTGAAAGTCGAGTAGTGATTCGTGACAAGTTTTTCGAGTTGAAGAAAGTGACGTTTCAATCGAATTACGATTTTCAGCATGCTAAGTTCGAGTTTAGCCCCCTATGCTGAAAGTCGCAATTCGACTGAAACGTCACTTTCTTGAACTCGAAAAATTTGTCACGAATCACGACTCGACTTTCAGCACAGGGGCCTTTGTCTGTAATGATTTTATTTTATTCTTTAAGCAATTGACTAAATATTATATTTATATATATATATATATATATATATATATATATATATATATATATATATATATATATATATATATATATATATATATATATATATATATAATTATATAATTATTTATATTTGAATCTCGGGATTGTGTTCTCTCCGTTTCATTACCGTTTCTTTGTTTCTAATTTGTTTTGTTTTTGCGCCTTAAAAAATAAATCCCTAGAGATAATCTAGAAATCTTATCTTCTTTATTTTTTCCTTGAAAATTTTTTTATCATTTAAAAAAATTTATTAGTTTTTCTCTTTTATATAATATATATATATAAATATAAATAATAGTTTTTATTTATCAAGAATATGAAAAATAAGCTCTAAAATAATCGGTGTATCAATTTCCAATGATGTTGCCTGCTTATGTAGTGTTGGTATTAATTCATTATCTAAAGCATTCATATAAATTGGTGCTAGCTTATTATTCTGACTACCAGCCTCGTAGCTTACCTATCACAGAAAAAAAGAACAATTGAGTAAATTATAATTAGTAATTAATTTCGTCTCAGTATTTAATTGTTGTAAACAGGAAGAGTTTGATGAAAGGGACAGAATTAGACAATATAACTTAATAAAGGAATAAGTTTCAGCAAAAATAATGGGTACCTTCAGAGAGATATAGAGTTGTGAAACGATAATTAGAATTTATAGTGTAAAGCCTGGTTATCAGAGGAATCCGAGGGAATAACAAGTTAGTTAGGTTAGGTTAGATACTGGCTGACTGTTGGTTTGCAGCTCATACACTTAGGCCAAAACAGCAGCGTTATTCGTTGTTGTCGAGTGACGTGACAAAAGTGTCACTTCGATTTTAATTTGTATTCTCATTGTTTCAATCTAACAGAGTTCTGGCGAGTAAAGCGACAAAATTCATATTCAATTATCGCAAGGTGGAGTGTGAAGTGACATTTTCCTCAACACGTGTGTAGTTATCGACACATTTTCTTCCAATCGCGTCCCGTCGTAGTCACGTCACTCGCCAACGAGAATACCACGCCAGCAGGTATGCCCATTATGATGACATAGTGATCCCACTTTTAACCTGATGTTTTTTTCCTTTTCCTTCCCTGGAATAAGAATGGCGGATGTGCCTTTCCTAGCCAGTTCATCAGCTATACAATTTCCTTCTATATTTCAGTGACCTCCTCGTATGATCCTGAACTGCTGAGCCATCCCGTTAAGAGATCTGCGCAATTCAGAGATAGTTCTGTTTGTGCAAGATCGCAGGGCTGTCGCAGAGTCGCCTGACTATCTGAGAAAAGATGGTAGACAGTCCGATTTCTGTCGCCTTGCTGGTTGATTAGTAGAACAGCTTCATAAATGGGTAGAGCCTCCGCTTGGTATACACTACAGTGATCAGGTAGTGGGAAGGAGACTTCAATCTCAAGCTCTGGGGAAAATACTACTCCTACCCTACCCGACCTTGGAGTTTAGAGCCATCAGTAAAGAAGTTTTTTTGGCACCCTGAAAACTGTGTGGTCTATTTCTCCATTCACAACTTGAAGGGATGTAGACTACGTAGTTCCTCGTGAAGGTAATCTCGGGTATGCAGAAGTTTTGATAACAGAGTCCCTCCCCTGATTCCGGTACAAAAGCCAGATTCTTTTATTCTCAGGGCTGCGATGGTTGCGCTTTCCCTTACCACAAGATTCAAAGGAGGTAGGTATAACATAAGATTTAGGGCATCTGTAGGAGTGGAGCGAAGTGCTCCTGTTAGGCATAACTCCACACATCTCTATACTCTTTCTGTAATTTGTTTAGCACGGTGGAATTACTCACAATTGGCCATCATACTAAGACCCCATATAGGAGTATTTGGGCGGACGATCGCTGTGTAGATCCAGGAAGCAATAAATAGACTCTGTGACGCAGAGGCAATGCCCACTTTTTTTTTTTTATGTGAAAGTCTAAGCTCAGGTGTCACCCTTTGTACTACCAGTCCGTCATGTCTTACACGTCAACGTCAGGTGTCTGGTAGTAAGCTTAGCTCGAAGGATAGAGAAAGAATATAACAGATTAAAGGGAGTCTGGGGGGTACATGAGGAGGTGGAGATGAACCTTGCGTTTAAACACTTGGGTGTTATATGAGTTTGGGAAAACTGACTGTGGAAGGTTGTTCCACAGTCGAGTTGTTCTCGAAAAGAACGAATTACTAAACTGGTGTGTGCGCGAAAATAAGGGCTGTAGATAGTGAGGATGAGCCGAATGGGCAAGTCTTGTGTTGTGGGAAAAACATCGCCGTGAAGGCAGGAGATTATATATTTCGGTGGAACAGTCGTTATGGTAGATGCGGTAGAATTTTACCAGAGCTGCTACATTCCTGCGGTGACTTAGTGAATCAATTTTGGAGCCGAAATGCCGTAAAGGAGGCCAAGATTCTATTGTGGGTTGTAGCATCATTGAATGGATGGGTTTGGCTGTTTTTTTTTTTCTTCTTAAATCTTATAAAAACTTACATTGTCCTGATGTAACGTTGCTCTTAGACCAATTTTAAAACATCCATTAGCTGCTAATAAATCCAGAAATGATAATAAGGCTGTTGATGTACTCTTTGCTATTTGTTCTGATAATTTCGACATATCAATTGGATCCTTTCCGTGTGCTGATTCTTCATCAGACTATTTTATAAATAACAACAGAAAATATATATTAAAATTTTTTTTTCAACATAAACTAAAAAATATAATTACCTGAATTATAAATACTTCAGTCCATCTTATAGTATGATTTGGATTTGAATAATTTAATCCAGCATGAACGCGAATACTTGGTATACCATCCATTTTTTTTGAATCAATTGGTGATTTTACACTATAATTAAACAGATTAAAACATGTTAGAATGACCATGAATTACGAATTTTCTCTTGGAATGTAAGGACAAGACACGGTATCAATCTGGCAGACTAAAAGTTCTACTAAACGAATTAGATAAATATAAAAACGATCTAACAGCAGTAAGAGGAGAAAAAACGTACACCATATTCTGTAGCTGTAACGAGAAAAATCATACATACAGAAGAAGATCTACGAACACTAGGTATAAGAAATTTGAGACTTCATGCCAAGGGCCCACAGTTCTGGAGGAGAATGAAATCAAGGCCAATAACCGGCTTTGGAGCTATTTATGATGATGAGAAGAAGATATTAGTAAGCTTAGATTAAATTATTACGCGAATAAGTTGAATGATCCATTTATAAAGAAAACTTCCCCTTACTTTTCTAATGTGCCATGCTTAAATACTTCATGTACAAGCAAAAAGACCGATATATTCCTCTCCTCATTTCTTAACCAGCATCAACCACAGTTATATTAAAAATGGTCCCAGAAAAAAAATATGCCAAGCTTAACAACTTGACGCGTAAACCAAAGTCCCCTTTTTTAAGGCAACAGATTTCTTAAAAAGAGGCATCTGCCACCAGCGATAGTTATATAAGAAATGGCCTTAAAAATTCCATGTGCCATGCTTAAATACTTAAATAATACGAGTAGACCAAAGTCCCCCTTTTTGAGAAAGTACATCTCTAAAAAGGGGCATTTGCCATCAGCAACAGGTATATAAGAAATGGCATTAAAATTCGAATGTGCCAAGCTTAAATACTTGAGACAAGTAGGCCAAAATCCCCTTTTTTAAGAGAGCACACCTCTAAAAAGGGGCATTTGCCATCAGCGACAGGTATATAAGAAATGGCATTAAAATTCGAATGTGCCAAGCTTAAATACTTGAGACAAGTAGGCCAAAATCCCCTTTTTTAAGAGAGCACACCTCTAAAAAGGGGCATTTGCCATCAGCGACAGGTATATAAGAAATGGCCTTAAAATTCGAATGTGCCAAACTTAAATACTTGAGACAAGTAGGCCAAAATCCCCTTTTTTAAGAGAGCACACCTCTAAAAAGGGGCATCCGCCATCAGCGACAGGTATATAAGAAATGGCCTTAAAATTCGAATGTGCCAAGCTTAAATACTTGAGACAACTAGGCCAAAATCCCCTTTTTTAAGAGAGC
The DNA here is from genome assembly GCA_949987705.1 of Thereva unica. Classification (NCBI taxonomy): domain Eukaryota; kingdom Metazoa; phylum Arthropoda; class Insecta; order Diptera; family Therevidae; genus Thereva; species Thereva unica. Next base: position 10,718,160 of record OX465286.1, read on the forward strand.
AAACCTCTAAAAAGGGGCATCCGCCATCAGCGACAGGTATATAAGAAATGGCCTTAAAATTCTAATGTGCCAAGGTTAAACACAACTCGTAGACCAAAGTCCCCTTTTTTATAAGAGAACGCATCTCTAATAAAAGGGGCGTCCGCCATCAGCGACACCTATATAAGAAATGGTTCTAAAAGCTGAATGTGCCAAGCTTAAATACTCGACGCGTAGAACTAAGTCCCCACGGAGAATATTTCCCCTCCAAGATTGTTTCAAAATTCTTTGCGAAAAGAATTGGCACCACAGGCACACACATTTCCCCTCATTTAGTTTGACACGAGGAAAACTGGGGAAATTTGTTCTTCGGTAAGAGCTAGGTTGTTAAACCGAGTTTTTTAAATCATATTTAGGCAGATCGAAGGCTTCTTCCAAAGACTTGAGACTTGTTTTGTGTTGCAATTTATATTTCAACTTGAAAAATTAGTGAAGAAAAGATCAATTACAGACACTTAGACTGATTTCTGATTCTTGCAATACAAGTTGAATCCCCCTTGTTGTGATTTGTGGACTCGCCAGCAAGGATCGATTTAGGAAAATTCAAAACCAAGATTGCACATACATAATGAGTGACTTTTTGAAGAGACCAAATTGCTTGAATAACCACTAGCATAAATGGAGAAAATCGTCAAGTTTTATCCTTCAAATATGTTATGAATATCAGACAAGAGTTTAAGACGTTATTTCTTTAAATATATGATGTATTTTTATGGCATCTATTAAAGTGACACAAATCTTTATCTGTCCTTACTTAAACTAAATTGTTTTGTTAGCTTGTTTACTCTTTGGTTATGTATCCATAATTTGCAATATATCTGACACTGACAAGTGCGAATATATATCAACAAATCTTGTAAAACTTACCCAATATTAAATTCAAGATCATTTCCAGTCCATTTAATTGTAACAACTTCTGTTTGACTTTGATCAGCATCAACTGGACCACAAACAATTTCAACATCTTTCATATTTTTTAATGATGTACGTACAGATGACATTTTCGCCGGTAATATTTGCACCATAAGGCCATCCTCAACAATACTACATTTACCAGAAAGGCCACTAGTCGATTTTAATGCTCCATTAAGTACAATAAAACTGGCTCCAGTAACTATATATATAAAAAGTAAAAGGGAGTGTTGATATTGCGATATTCAATTAGTATATATATTTATAAATATTAACCTTTTCTTGGTTGTCCTTGTATATTAATAGCTTGCGTTGAATATGTATGAGTTTCTGGACAATCTGATTCCATATTTTGTATACAAACAAGATGTCCATCAGCCTTTTTTGAAAAATTACCACCCAATGCCAGTATATGATCGCTTGAATTATTTAATGCCTTCAATACTTGGTCATAGCGATTTTTTGGTATTAAAATGCTCGTTTTTCTATCTTCCATGTGGATATACATTCCTCTTATTGTTGCTAGTGTATATGAATAATTCCGGAAATCCTATAATTATATAAAATTAGATAACCACACTCTATATTATATATAATACATATATATATATAACTTACAGCCAAAAAATTTATGATAGTCTGAGCAATTTCAGCATAAACTGAATCTCTTCCTCTTATCGATATATGAGGGCTTGGATAGTAACGATACTGTGCACCAAGGCGCAACATTAATCTCAATGGAAATATTTTTGCCCATGGTACCTCCCATCGATGTATTAATATACCAATTAAAAATGGTGATTCTGGTAAATGAATTTCTTGTAAGCATTGAAATGTTGCCCGAATATAAAGGAATCCACCGTGCTCCCGTGAGCCAAGAAAATTATTTACTTTAGGCATTGAGAAGCCAAGCTCCGTTATTGGATGTCCCTTATCAGCATCACGATATATCTCATTTAAATGTATAAAAATATCCTTTGGTATTATTCCAGAATTTTCAAGCTCTAATAGTATAACAATTTCATCTTGACCAACATGATGCATGCCAAATGTTGTAAAATTTATAATTGTTTTATTTATGCAACATTTTACTGAAAAAAAAAAACAAAAACAAAATGCTGCAATATTATGTATTAATTTTGATGATATTTAAACTTACATTTAACAATTTTTACAAAAACATAAAAATTACGTTGTACAGCAAACTTTAGGGTTTCGGTCTGTAGCCTCTCGATTAGGGTTGTATTATTCTGTATTTCTTTAAAATCATAGTCGCCTTTTGTTGCTACATAAATTGGCGGCAATGCATTTGGCTCTTTTGGTATATAAGAATCATTCTCATCAGAAATTGGTAGCGGTTTTGTTTTTCGATTCGAGCGTGGAGTGTTTGAAGCTAGACACAGAAAAAGGGGAAAAACAAATACAAATTTCATATTATACGACAAAATTTATTAATTCATCCATACCAATTGGGGTTTGTACTCTTTTGTTGCTTGGTTTCTGATACGATGAGCTGCTGCCCGGCTTATTATCATCCCAGCTATTATCTAGCTCAGTTAGATCGCATCCAGGCCGTATACCATCACTAAATATCACATTTTTATCTTTACGACCATTTTTACTAGAACCTTCACGCTTTAATACACCAACTGGCACCATAACGGATATTGGTGATTGTGCTGATTGAGAAACCTGCTGGTGCGGCGGAATAACCGAACAATATTCCATTGGATTATTTGGATTTGGTGATCTACCCGGTACATTGCTAGATTGTCCACTAGCATGAGCCTCAGCTGCACTATGCTCGCTCAATATTAAGTGGCATTGCACACAGACGCGCACTTCTGTCTCACCAAGAAATTCCAGTTTTGCCTTCTGCGAACAGCAAACAGAGCATAAAACTTGTCCACAAGCTCGACAGTGATGTCGCCGCTTAATTAAAGAGAATTTTTGCTTGCATTGCATACATGCATTAGCTGCACTATCTGGAATCCAAAATGGCGGAACTTTACCAAGCTTATTAGTATCGGGTGGTGCACCTGCATCCCCAGGAGGGAAGTTCTGTTGTTCAGGCTCGGTCCATACATCTTGCATACCTGCAGCGGAATCAGCCAGCTGTTGTGGCTGTTGCTGCTGCTGTTGTGCCTGAGGATCTTCTTGCTGCTGTTGTTGTTGCTGTACTTCTTCAGAGCTTGATGAGGATAAAGTAGTGCATGCATCTTCCATTCTAGATGCTGGTGGCGTTTGTCCTGCTGTTGAATTAATATTAATCTCAATTGGCCTTGGTAGTGGAAGATCCAAAGAGTTAGGTCGTTGAAGCTGTGGTTTGGCAATTTCAGTTATTGGAAGATTTTTTGGTATAATATCTGGCTCTGGCTTTCCTAAATCTTCTGGCTCATCACTACCCGTTGGTGAATTAACAAAATCAATGCGTTGATCATTCTTTGTGCCGCTATTGCTGCTAGTGCTTCTTTCATCAGCTAGAGCATCAGTACCAAAATCACTTTGTAGACGCAATTCAGCAAATTCAATTGTTGATGCCTGCGAAAAACTATCGGCATTCTGTAAATTATTATCATCATCTTCTAATCGCTTAGATTCAACAACAACATCCGTATCGCAGGTTGCTTCTTCTTCATTACTAACCGATATTGTTTCAGTTGGTATTTCTTCAGCTACAGCCAGAGCTGCTACAGCAGCTGCCGCCGGCTGTACAATTGGATTAACTGGATCGTTATTATTTGTTACTGGACAAAATCCTTGCAAGTCGCTATCAATCTCCTGCAGGATACTATCCAATTCTGTATCAGATATCTCGTCCATTGTTGAACCAAATCCAACTACTTTTGGTGTATGCTTTTGTAATGATGCAGCAGCATCATCAATATTTGGCTCTACTGATGGATACTGCATATGATAGCCAGCCTGATGACTATTAACATTATCATGATTATTGGTGGTTGATGCTTGTTCAGATGTTTTGCCAATATTTCGTGTATGTGATGATATCGAGCTAAGTGCATCAATTTTTATAATATCATGACTCAGTCCTGGTAGTGATGACGATGTGTTCTCATTATAAAGGCATGAAGATATCGATGATAGGCCAACATCTGCACTTTGTTCTTGTTCGCTTTTCTTGCTATCATCTTCATTTTTATTAGTTTTATCATTATTTTTACAATTTTCCAATGTATGTTCCTGCTGTATATTGTTATCATCACCTTGATGCTTTTCTGGCTTTGTGTAATCAGTACCCGATATAAAGGAGCATGATTCACTTGAAGAGCCTGGCGATGGACCTGATGAAAATGATGACGGAGATGATGTTGTTATTGAGCTAGCTGATGTTAAGCAATCACCTTCATCCTGATATTCATCAGTTGGCTCATCATCCTCCGGGTCATGCAGTTCTGGTGCTACTTTAACTGGATCATTTTCAGATGATTCTTTAACAACAATATTCGGTGTACTACTACTACTATCTGGTATATCATTCGATTGGGCTGCTTTATTATTCTCAAAACGTTTAATATCTTCTTCTAAGCCTTCAATATCACGGCGATATTCATCTAAACTACTGAAAACATGGGAAACAGCAACAAATTTTTTACTACGATCATCTATTGGATCATTTTTAACATTATTGTCCTGAATTGTCCGTTGCTTTGTTGTATTATCGTTTGTTAAATTATTTTTATCGGATTTTTTAGGATCTCTTTGTAATATAACACTGCCACTTGGGGTGTCACTTTCGTTTAATTCTAAATCATCCAAAACCTTATCGATATCTACTAAATCCATTTTGTTATATATATATATTATCTATAAAATACTTTTGCAATTATAATTTTATTTTACAATAATGCGTTTTGAAGTAAATTTTTATTTTATTAATAAAAATATGCGAGAAAATCTCTGGAGAAAAAATGGCTTTACATTTTTTACAAAAACAAAAACCAAAGTCACACTAGCTTATTATAATAAATATCTATACATATCCATATGCTCTTAATATTGCACCAAAATTAATATAAAATATAACCCGAAAACTGGTAAAATAAAATAATAATTATTATTAATCGGAAAACGTAAACTTTTGACAATTCAGGCCAAAACAGAAGGAAGTTGTCAAAAAAAAAAAATCTTCGACTCTTTCGAATGCGCCCCCTTCCAGAATTCTGTTGTAATATTTTTTTTCTGTCGTTTTTGCTCAATATCGAAATTAAATCACAGGAAAAATTCTTTCACAATTTCCATATGGAAGTATTTTTTTATTTATTTAATTAATGACTCAAATTAATTCCGGGATTAAATATTCCACAAAATTTCACGACAACACCCGGTTTCGTCATTGCTTTTAACAAAATCGAGATAATCTTGATGTTTCAATGGGAATTTCTCCTCCATAATATACAAACACATCCTACAACACTACAAAATAATAATGCTTCAGCAGCAGTAAAGTGGAATAGGAACAAGTGTACTCTTCTACCTACAAGAGTAATGCTATTGTGCATTGAAATGTGGAACAGTAGATTTTTTTTATGTTTTATGCATATTCACACCTTACATTTTTCGAGAAATAGATATATAGAAATAATGATTAGATCGAAAGAGATGCACTGCACTGCAAATGTATGTCAAATTGTAAACAACGTAATGCAGCAGATGTTATGTTACCAATTGAAAGAGAGTTTGGGAGTTCTGCGGATAGATGTCATTTCTATTGCTAAGAATTTTTTTTAAATTAATTTTGTTAAATAAAAATAAAAATTATTAAATTATTATAAAGAAATTATATTTGATTGTAAAGAAATTATAATTGATTGTAAATAAATAGTAACAGGTTTTTATATTTCGAAAAATTCAAATATTATTTCGATAGTAAATTGTCTAAACTGTTGAAATTAATAGTTTTTAAATAAAATAATAATATATAATAGTTATTTTCAATTGTTTTTCTCTTATATATATATATATATATATATATATATATATATATTAAAATTAAATAATTCTAAATTTCTTAAATTTGATTTTGTTTTTAAGTTTGTTCAATTTCCAAATGTTTCTCTTCATACTACAAAAAAAAAAACAGCGCCAAAACAGCTGAGTGTGACATTCGTACATCGCTGATCGCTAATGCCGGATTTATTTATTTATAATGTAGCTATGTTGAAAATATTGTTTAAATTAAGGAAGATCGAGTATGTTAATCAATCATTTAAGATTTAAAACACTTAAGAACTTATAATAAACAACTTTTTACTTTTAGAAATTATTACTTAAAACGTAGAATTTTTAAATCTACTGGGACAAGTGACTTTTCGTTTGGATCATTCAAGTATATCATTTAAAATTGGTTCATAATTTCATAAATATTAATAAGCTATTTTCTTTAAAATAAAGCAGGTGTAAGCATTCAACATCAATACCAATTGATTTTACTAAAATTCCAGTTGATAAAATCCGAAATTTTAGTATAGTTGCTCATGTTGATCATGGTAAAAGCACCCTAGCTGATAGACTTCTAGAGATTACCGGCTTAGTATCTAAAAATTCTGGAAATCAAATACTTGATAGCTTGCAAGTTGAACGTGAACGGGGAATAACTGTTAAAGCCCAAACAGTTTCATTAACCTATAAACAAAATGGCGAAGATTTCCTACTAAATTTAATTGACACACCGGGTCATGTTGACTTTTCGAATGAGGTTAGATCCTTTGTTCTTTTTTGTATGAGATTAACGTGAAATATATTCAATTAATATAGGTTTATAGATCATTATCTGTTTGCGATGGAGTTATATTACTTGTAGATGCTACACATGGAGTACAAGCACAAACGGTGGCTAATTATCATTTAGCCAAGGCAAGAAATTTAGAAGTGATACCGGTTATTAATAAAATTGATATAAAGCATGCCGATCCAGAGCGTGTCTGTAGGGATATTGAGTCCCTATTTGATATTGATATTAATCGGGTTTTAGCTGTAAGAATCTATTAATTAATTTCGAATTTATAAAAATAGTGAATTTTTTATTATTATTTCAGATATCTGCAAAGCTTGGCACCAATGTCAATCAAGTGCTAAAAAGCGTTGTGGAATACTTGCCACCACCAAAAGTTGATCGAAATGCTGATTTTAGATCTCTTATATTTGATAGTTGGTATGATAAGTATCGAGGAGCATTGAATTTAGTCTATATTCATGATGGTCATATATCGGTTGGTCAAGAAATTCAATCTGTGACAACTGGTAAAACATATACCGTGAAAACAATATCACTTCTTCGTCCACATGAAGTTTCCGTTGATAAGTTGTAAGGCATCATCTATTCTCGCTACATAAAGCTAGAGATTTATAGTATATACATATATTTCCTTCTAGAGTTGCCGGTCAAGTTGGTCTAATCGGATGTAATATGCGTGCTAGTAAAGAATCAATAATTGGTGATACTTTACACTTAAAAAATACTCAAGTAACGCCATTAGCTAAGTTTAATCCACAGCAGCCGATGGTTTTTGCTGGTATTTATCCAGCTGATCAATCAAAGCATGTTGCTGTACGCAGTGCTATAGATAAGTTAGTTTTAAATGATTCTGCTGTTACGGTTAATCCCGATTCAAGTCCAGCACTTGGTCAAGGCTGGCGATTAGGATTTCTTGGCTTACTTCACATGGAAGTATTTTGCCAGCGATTAGAGCAGGAGCATGGGGCTGAGTCTGTTATAACTGCTCCTTCTGTTACATATAAACTAAAGCTACGTAATCCAAAACTAATTGCACAATATGGCACAAATATAATTCAAATATCAAATGCAGCTCTATTTCCAGAACCAAATAGTGTTGCAGAATATCATGAGCCTTATGTAAAAGGTTAGCAATTTTATAAAAGAATTAAATTATCAAATTAATGCCCCTTCCGTATAATCTCTGTAGGGACAATTATTACACCAACTGAATTTGTTGGACCTATAATCGGATTATGCGTAGATCGTCGTGGTATCCAAGAGAAATCAGTTAATATAGATAATGAGAGAATTTTAATGAAATATATTCTACCATTAAGCGAAATAATATTAGATTTTAATGATAAACTAAAATCAATTAGCTCTGGCTATGCAAGCTTTAACTATGAAGATCATGGATATCATTTAACAAGTATTGTAAAACTCGATATACATTTGAATGGTCGTTCTGTTGAAGAATTATCTCGTATTGTGCACACGTCAAAAGCTAATATAATTGCTCGTGAAATGGTATTAAAGTTAAAGGAACTAATTCCACGTCAAATGATACAAATTGCTGTACAAGCTTGTGTTGGCAGTAAAGTAATTGCACGAGAAACAATTAAGCCATATAGAAAGGATGTTACTGCTAAGCTAGTACGTTTATTTTTTTTGTTTAGTATATCATAACTGCCAGAGAATTAACAGTTTTGTTTTACTTTTTTTATAGTATGGCGGTGATGTAACAAGACGTATGAAACTACTTAAACAGCAGGCAGAAGGGAAGAAGAAAATGAAATTAGTTGCTAATATTCGGGTGCCACATGAAACTTTTATAAATGTTTTAAAAAGATGATAGAAGAAGAAGATAAGAATCAAGATTTTTATTTTTAACTGAATACAGAAGATAAATTAGGTAAATTCCACTTTATTATTTTTTTATATTATATTTAGTTTGAATTTGTTATTTTATTTATTTTTGGTTTCTTATTTTTGGAATGGTCCCCCCTTATATGTCTGTCGGATTCATTTTGCTTTCACTTGTTTAAAAGATTATCTGTTTAGGAATGAAAATAATGACTCTGATCCCATTTCCTTAACTGCATTGTGGTATGTGAACTGAGGAAAAAATAGATCTTGGACGATACTGTGCTGCTATTGAGTTAGGTTAGGGGTCTGTCTCCTTTGCCCTAGCGCTTTGGCTCGCCGTTTTGATGGGTAGGTAGGTAGGTAGGCAGGAGTGTCAGTCCTATCTAATTCATCTACTTAGATAAAGTATATGGAGATGTCTCTCTTTAAAGCCTATCTAGCTCAACAGCACACAGCCAGAAGTGCATACGTGCAAAAAAGATGTGTTTAGAGAAAATCGCCTTTGCATTTGTTTATTTTTTATTCAGGCAACTGGAACAAATAAAAACCGCACAAGCTCGCACCGTACCTATGATGTTACCGATTCTCGGCGGATAGTACGCACCGCTACAGACTTGCCTGTGCGTTCACGGACGACACTCTACCGTCCGCGACTGCTCGCAAAATCGCGCTTCGTTGGAAGACAGCTAAAGGTGTGGTGCGGTCCAAGATCGTCCGGGGACGTCGGCCGTGCCTGATAATCCACAAAATCGCGCACCATAAAAGCTGTAGTTGCCGACTCGCAGCAGCGGATCCTACGCACCGCTACAGACTTGCATACACCTTCACGAACGACACGAACGATACCAGTTCCCATGGTGCGCCGTCACAAGGATCATTGACTGGTAGGCACCCTTCGATTTATAGATTCTAGCATGCATCGAAAGAGCCAACTGCGGTTCCAAAGGAAATTCAGAGCGATTATCCCGGATCGCTCTGAGTGGGAGGAACTTGTTCTTCCTGGGGATCCAAAACATCTCCACTGGTTTACTGACGGGTCAAAGATGGAACGTGGCACAGGGGCTGGTGTCGCAGGACCCAACTCCAAGGTCTCGATTGCAATGGGTAAGTGACCCTCTGTTTTCCAGACTGAAATACATGCCATTGCGACCTGCGCTAGGCTCAACCTTTAGGAAGGTCTGAAAGGCGCCAACATTAAAATCTTTTCTGACAGCCAAGCTGCCATCAAGGCACTCTCAACGTGGAAGTTTTCTTCCAAAATGGTAGCAGGGTGTTTTGACGTACTCCAGAGCCTGACCAGAAGAAACGAGGTCTCGCTCTGCTGGGTCCCTGGACACTGGGGCATCGAGGGAAATGAGGCTGCAGACAGCCTCGCGAGGGAGGGGTCTGAGACGTTGTTCCAGGGCCCAGAACCCTTCTGTGGCATCTCTTGGTCCACCTCCAAGTCCTTGATAGAAGAGTGGATTAAGAGAATAAACCTAGCCTATTGGGAGTCAGTCCCAGGTCTTAGACAAGCTAAAGATCTTATAAGACCCTTTGCCTTAAGGGGCACTGTCACTCTAAACAGAGCGGATCTAAGGCTGCTGGTGGGTTATCTCACGGGTCATGTATGACTGCGGTACCACCTCCACAACCTAGGACTGTCTCAAGAGATAGAATGCCGACTCTGCTTAGAAGGCGACGAGACTTCCACACATATTCTTTGTGAATGTCCTGCTCTGATCTGGCTTAGAAGAAGAACGTTTATCAGAGAGTTCTTGAGCCCTGCCCAAGTCCGGTCGTCATCAATTAAAGACCTTCATCCGGAAGGCTGATAGTCTGTTCCGCTAGTGGGGTACGTACACAATAGGCCTAACTTGGCCGCAGTGTTCACCATATGGGTTGCCCCTCATTCCTTATAATAATAATAATAATAAAGAAAGATGCTAGGGCAGTGAATTAGTAGTCTTCTCTAGGTAGACCGCGTGCCAAGAAACCTGAATCAGATGATAAGATCAAAGGATGTGTGGATAATGATGGAACTGGTGCTGGAGGCCATCCACCAGATTCTTAAGCAATACGAACCCAAAGAAACATCCATGGAGAGCCGCTGGTAAATATCCGTACATTAAGGCCCCTGTGCTGAAAGTCGAGTCGTGTGTCGTGACAAGTCGTTTAAGTTGAAGAAAGTGGCATGTTAGTTGAATTACAATTTTCAACACAGGGGCCTAAATTCTACTTAGCACTTGCACTCTAGACCCTTGTGCTCATAATTCGACAGACATGCCATTTTGTTCAACTCAAATGACTTGTCACGACACACGACTCGACTTTCAGCACAGGGACCTAAACTTGATATTTTATGTACTGACTACAGCTGATTAGAAATAGTTGAGTGTTCAGTATCTCGAGTTCCTTTTTATTTTGTTAAGTATTACAGAAATATAGAAGTAAATTAAAAAATAAAACATTTATTTGTTAAGAAAAAAAAAAACTACGCTTATTATTGTTTATTGGCTTTAAGTCTTTTTGTGCATAGAAACGTTGATAAAGTTAAAATTCCAAGAGCAGCTGCTGTACCACATCCGTAAGATAAAACATTTCTATAAAAAACTGGACAATTTACAGGATTTTCGCATTCCCTATAAAATAAATTTAATATAATATATAAATTTTGAAAATTTAATTAGTATTTTTCTTTTGCTACTTACAAAGACCCAATTATTTTGACTACAATCCCAGTTATTAACTTATCAGCAAATGTAACAACCGAATAAATTAATCCACCTTGATATGTATGCTGGCCAACCATATCAGCTGTTATAAACATGCTGCTATACATTGTTATACAGCTACCTGCACCAAACAGAACTGCTATACAATAAAGTATATAAGTTCCGAATTTTAATGGTAGTGTTGCTACCCAAACACATCCTACAATGCTAATAATCGTGCCAATAAAATAAGCCAATTTGTGTCCAATCCATCGGTTAACATGCTTTAATCCCATTGATGCTATAAATGAAGCTATAAACGAAACAAGTGGCACTGTCGCTAAATGCTCAACATTAGCATTATCATCATCTGATGCATGTTCTCCAGAATTTCCATTCTCAAGATTGTTATCGGGCTCTGGTTTTCTTGATAATTCATCTAGCCACATTGTCATGTATAGAAGAGATGTGGTCATGAATAGCCTTGAGCATACATACAGAAATGCATTTTGATAGAATCGTGGTGATTTAAAGAAATTCTTCCGCTTTACCATGGTATCATCGGATTGTGTTAAAACATTTTCTGAATTCGATGTTTTCATTTCATTTATTACTTCAATATCTGTTATAGCAGATGATTTTTTTCTCTCAACTTCTAGCTTAGCCGCTGTTAGTAATCGACGTCGATCATAGCCGCTTATATATAATGAAAAATGAAATAATATCGATGTTATTATTCCAATTGATGTAAGAATTAATGATATATCACGAAAACGAAACGCATCAGCTGGACCAATGTTCTTATCATATTTCTGTTGCTTTAATACACCCCATGCTGTTACATACACGATTATATTAGCAATAACTAATCCTGAATATGTTGTTGATGTTAAGTTTTCACGATCCTTTGTTGACATTGACATTTCCGGTATTATAGATAGATGCGATATTTGAACAACTGCCCAAGCAAATTGAAATATTATTATAAAAATGCTAAAGTATAAAATTGGCCACCAATCTGGACCAGTATCACACCATGGGCATAGCGAGAATATCATTGGGAATGTAATAAAAATGAGACCAGTTCCTGTTAAAAAAAAAAAAAAAAAACAAAGCAATTTAAATTAATTTTATTTAAAATTAAAATAAACATTGCTGATATTTATTTGCGCTGTTTTTTTATAAACACACTCACCAAACATATGCCATTGCCTTTTGGTACCAAATTTATCAGCTAGTATACCAATGATTGGTGTTGCTATTGCATCGCTCACTTGTCCAAGCATTATTAATGTACTTGCTGCAGTTAATTCTAATGCTCTTGACATAAATAGCAATGTATAGCCAAACCATACGCCAGCACATAAATCATTATAAATATGTCCTAATCCAAATCCTAGTTTATGTATAAATTTTAATCTATTCTTTTTATCATCTACATCTTCTACTGTTTGTGGTGGTGGTGGAGTTGAATCCAATTGTGGATTGGATGTTTCTTTCATCATTTTGTTTTATTTATTTATAAATTATTTAACTGAAAATAATAGTGGGAATCGTACATATGTATGTTGGTGCTGATAAAAAAGTGCTATGAATATATGGAATTCAATCGGATGAACAGAAAGAAGAATTCTATGAAGGGCTAACAAACGCCATCAGATTAATATCCACGATATTATAATGGTGCTTGGATACATGAACGCTAAAGTATGAAGAGAAGGAGTTTCTAGGAGACATAGGAAAGCATAGCCAACACAACTCTACCAATGATAACGGTAGTAAATTGATTGATCTCGTAAGCTCAAACGTAATGGTAGTAAGTTCGACAATTCTCCCGCACAAAAATATTCATAAGGTGACGAGGGGGGGGGGGGGGGTGTAACAAATTGACCACGTCCTAATTGAGAGAAGAGGGGCCACCATTATATTGGATATAAGAACAACGAGAGGAGCGTATGGTGTCTCGGACAACCATCTAGTCAAAGTGAAATTTGGAATCCGGATAACGAACAAAATACACAGAGGGCAAACACAACCAAAATACGACATAGATAAGATAAAACTCAAAGAAAGAAGAGATGCCTACTAGCCTGTCGTACAAAACTTGAGAGAGGCAGAACAGCCCAACATAAACGACAAATGGGAGCATATCAAAAGCAGTATAAAGAGGGCAGAAGAAGAGGCACGAGGCTGGACCCCCAGACAGACTAGAATTGATTGCTTTGACCAGGATTGTAGAGCCGCAATAGAAGAACGAAACCAGAGTCTCCGGAAGTACATTGCAAGGTTCACAAGAGCAAGGATGGAAGTCTTCAAGCAAAAAATAAGAATCGCAGATAGGCTTTACAGAAAAAGTAGAAGAGGGAATATCTAAACATAAGGAGCCTACACAATGAAGGGAGAATCAGACAAACGTACAAAGGAACTCGCCAGATCAGCAATAAGTTTCATCCAAGAACGGACTTCTGCACAGACATAGATGGGAACCCATTAGCAGATCTTGAAAGGATAAAAGAAGACAATATTTTCTAAACTTATTGATTTCGACGAAGATTCACGGATGAAAGTATTTGTAATTCCTCAAGATAATATCTCAATAGAATCATCAACACTGAATAAGGTACGTGAAGCAGTAAAAAGGCATCCAGGCATCGATAGAATGCCTGTGCCGCAGCTCAGCTGCTAAAGGAAGAAGAATCACAACTCTTAGGAACCTTACCCCCAACTCATATGCAACATCTGGGAGGAACAAGTTATACCAGATGACTGGAGGAAAGCGATTATATTTCTAATATACGAGAAAGAAGTTAAATGAGCCTGTGAAAACTACAGAGGCGTATCCCTCCTCATCACCAGCTACAAAACTTTCACAATCCTTGTGAAACAAAAACTAGGAACCTATAGTAGAAAACCTTATAGAATAATATCTAGGTGGTTTTAGGATAAACAGGTCAACATCGGACCAGCTGCTGAGCTTAAAGCTAATTGTGGAGAAAATCTGGGAAAGGAATATAGATATATGTATACCAGATATTTGTCGACTTTCAGCAGGCATATGACTTTATAAACAGATAGAGAGAGGTTGTACAAGATCTCATCGGAACTAGGAGTCTCCTCAAAGCTTATATGTACGTCTGGTCAAATGCGCAACGAATAGGTCGCTGGTGAAAGTAAGAAGGCCTCTCCTTGTCAGAAGGGGTAAGACTCATCCCTTTCAAGACAATCTATAATAGACAATGATCTGTTCTTGCAAACCGCGATAGAAGGTCATTTATGGCGCGGTGTCCAGTGATAACTAAGTCAATCTGTGTCATGGTATCCTTCCTTCGTACTAACCCCTAAAGCTGGTGACATATCCAAGCCGTACATGCATTGCATTCAAAGGCTCCATGAAATCCGGCGAATTTCCTCTGACACAATATTACATGGTTGCGTTCCGTGCCGGCTTTCACACATAGCCCGAAAATCTAAGCAACGTGTTCATGTGTTTGTGTGCTTATGCTTGTGTGTGCTATCTCGAATGCGGCAATGCAGAAAAAGTTGAAAGTAGCCCGACCTTTGCGTGGCATGCCTTCCATTCACGGGATATTCCGTCAGCTCGCATTTGAATACACACACTTCTATATTATCTGTCAACGAATGCAATGCATGTACGGCTTGGATATGTCACCAGCTTAAGAATTCACTGGCCGCGCCGCGGTACAGCATAAGTAGAAAAGGCTTGTACTTTATTAGACTAGGAGTTGATATCCAGTGTTCGTTATATAACATCAGAGTTAGATTGCTTGGGGTACGAAGGCTGACATCAGACCTCAGGATCACAGAGCTTCCAGGGCTCTTGACTTATTCTTCTTTAGTCCCTCATGGGACCTAGGTCGGAAACAGTTGCCCTCCAGCGGGCCTTGTTTTCCGCGACAGCTCTTAGTTCCATCCAGGATCACTCAGTTGTTAGGGCCTCTGCTCTGTTCTCCTCTACGTTGTTCTACGTCTTCCAGCTAGATGGGTTCCTTGCTGGTTCCAGTCAAGGGCCTGCTTGGCTAGATTTTCGTTTTCGCGTCGCAAGGTGTAGCCAATCGCCTGATATGGTCATCTATCCTTTCCTGGCCGGCACGGCGCCATAGCATTTGAAATTCTATCTTGCCAGCGGATTTTTAGGATACGACGTAGGCATCTGTTGATGACAATTTGTAGGCGCCTTGTGATGAATTGGGTGACCTTCCATGTTTGGTAAATGTACAAAAGAGATGCCTTAACGTTGGAGTTGAGTAGCCGCAATTTGGTGTTAATTGAGATCTCCATATGCGGCACAGGCATGCATATGCGCTTCGTGCATTATTTATTCTGGCCCTGACATTTTTTGTCCCACAATTTCGGTAATAACGCAACCGGGGTAACAGAATTTATCTACCAGTTCCACGTCGCGGGTTTTCATCAGTGTTTAACCATCCCCCTCTATCCCTTTCCAAGTGACATCTTAGTGACCCACGAGCTGATACTAAAAAATATAGTGAACAAAGGCCCCTGTGCTGAAAGTTGAGTCCTCACGACACAAGTCATTAAGTCACGTTTTAGTCCAATTGCGACTTTCAGCATAGGGGAGCTAAAGTCAACTTAGTACTTCCACTCTAGGCACCTTTGCTGAAAGTCGTGATTCGACTGAAACGTCACACTTTCTTCAACTCGAACAACTTGTCACGAAAAACCACTCGACTATCAGCACAGGGGGCCAATATTTGACCCACTTTTCAAAAGCGGTTCGCCATCACCGAACAACAGAACAAAAACTTTTCGTGAATCCAATAGTGTAGTTTAGTAGTCTAAAACGGTATTTTACGCTTAACACAAATAAAAATTCTTAAATTTGAATATACTATGAATTGTTCTTTTTTTTCACAAACATTTTTTTATTAACTCACGTCACGTGATTAAGATAATCCTTTAGATTTGGCGCAGCTTCACAATCTAGCAATTGAACTAAAACTTTCCTATCGATTTTAATTAGAATTGGAATAGCGGAGGTATAATATAAAATTTTCTACAACGAAATCGATTCTTAATGAAAGAGTAAATAGACTCAGTACGTGCTAGTTTTATAGCTTTTGTTATTTATTGTTTACAGGTATTTACCTGAAAGGTGAGAAAATTGCTAATTAATCATTAGCGATTAAGATTACACAAAATCCAGCTTTACTTGTCCCAGATTTAATTTGTTTTGTTAGTAATCTTCATAGAATTGTGTTGTTAGATTTTCTAATATTACTTCAATTGTAATTCGTAGGAGATTTATGATTATATGTAAACAGGGCAATCAAAGTTTCTATTCACTGCGTAAAGTACTTCAATCAAGAAAACCAAATTTAAACTATACAATGCTACACACAGGAAAACCAAATTTAAACTATACAAATCTCTTATTATTGTCGACCATGACCCAAAAATGTGTATGGGAGCTTATTAGGCGCTTTTGAGAGAAAAATCTTAAGACACGGATGGTTTGAAGCCGTAGAAACAGACCCAGCACGCTTGTTGGGCCTACGAAATTGGAGGACTTTAGACAGTGAACGAAAACGTTGGAGGAGAAAACTAAAGGCGGCCAAGACTCGATTTGGGCTGTAGAGCCATTGAACTGAGCTGAACCATCAACCGTAAAATATTATAAGTACATTTTCGTGATAATTTATGCATTCACGAAATGTTCATGGATTTTCCCAGTGAAGGCAACTACAGCGTTTTGAAATCATCAAGAAGTTAGAACTCCAGAGCGACATTTTCGGAAACCCATACCGGATGATCATCGACAGAGGGACTGCTTTTACAGCAACGAGGTTTCAGAGTAGAGGAGAAATTCTAGAAGACACCGATCTGAGTGAGTGGAATTTGGTACTGACAGCATTGAACGTGGCGGACGAGAAGCTTCAAAATGACAGAAAACATCAGCATTCAAAATCTCTGCCTAGAAGAAGTAATTCGCAAGGTTAACATTGATGCGAACGCAACCCTGCTTAACAAATCCAAACAGTTGGCAGGATTCACAAAACATTCACAAAATTAGAAGATGGCGCAAAACATATAGGGCTGAAAATAAATGCAGAGAAGAGCAAGATTCTAATTCAGTCAAGGGTGGAAAGAAGAAGAAGAAACCACAATACCACCTGGGGGGAATATAACTTTGAACGGGTTAACCAATTTAGCTACCTGGGGTCCACAGTCAGCGAAGACAACGCTGAAACGATAGACGTGCAAAGAAGAATAAATGCCGCGAATAGAACATACTTCTCACTACTGCCAGTAATGAAATCCAGAGACATCCACAGAAAAACCAAAATAAGAGTCTACAAAACCATCATACGTACAGTAGCTACGTATGGATGTGAAGCATGGAGTATCTCCCAGAAATCCGCAGACAAGTTGGATATATTTGAGAGGAAGGTTCTCCGAAGGATATACGGCCCAATCAATGAAGACAATGCATGGAGAATATGACTTATACAAAGGTATAAGTATGTATGACTTATACAAAGAGTGTAAACTTTCAACCCAACGATTACGTTGGGCCGGTCATGTCCAAAGAATGGATGACTCGAAGATACCAAAAAAACTCTGTATCTATACTATCAGATAGCAAAAGACCAGTTGGCAAACCACGGTTAAGGTGGGAAGACAATGTTAAGGCCGATGCAGCAAAACTGCTCAACACAAGAAACTGGAGACAAGCTGCGGAGCAGAGAGACGTCTGGAGGAAGAAGCTGATGGAGGCCAAGGCTCGAATTGGGCTGTAGAGCCATCGAAGAAAAAGAAGATGACGGCGAAGGTAGAGAATATCCTCAACTCTACATCGTTGACATATTTGAGCTTAGATCATCAGATACGGAAGAAGCACTTACATCTAATCATTTTTTGATTGGTTCTTCAAACGGACTAAAGCCACTAGGACCTCTATAAAGTTGTAAGAAAGTGTTGATGAAAAATCGAAGCAATTCCCTAATAAATTTTTGAGGAGACGGATAAGTGAATACCTGTCAGAAATTACAAGAAGGTCTAAATGGTATAACTTCTCAATCGAACTATAAAAGAAGACGACATATACTATGTATACATGATGAGTTGAGGGTGAGTTGAAAATAAAAAAAGGGACTACACGTTACAAAAGAAAAATCACAAACAAAACACAGAGATACTTCTGTCAACTAAATTCAACTAATCAGCTACTGAACTCGCGTCTATTACCCCGTTTATGACTAGGTTCAACACAGGTTCAACCTGGGCTCAACTCAGTCATAAACGGATGTCGAGTTGAAACTGGGTCCACTGAACCCAACTCAGCTCTCCTACCTCGATCGAGTTGATAATTCATCAGCCTCATATACGCGGGTTGAGTTGAAATTGGGTTGAAATGACATTTGTTTTGTTTGTTTACCATCCGTGCAGTCGTTTTCGGCGTTAGTTTTGTGTTCGGTGTTTTTTAGGGCACAGGAACAAACAATTATTTCGTTCTGAATATTTTCGTATCTACAACTGAGTATTTCACACAAAAATTTGAGCTTCTGTTTTGATATCAATTGAACTCTATTTCAACCCAAAGTGAACTTAACTCGACATCATATACGGCGGTTGAAATTTCAACTCAACTTCTATTCAACTTTTCAATCTAGTCATAAACGGGGTATATTATGCATAATTTCAACTCAGCTCAGTTAACATAGTGGCTGAGTGAAGTTCAGTCGACCCTAATTCAACTCGATTCGCGTTTACACACATGTAATTGGACACGGGTTCAACTTGAGTTCAACTCATCACGTTAGAAAATGAATAAAAATAAAATATAATTATAAAATAAACTAAAACATCGCGAAGTACATATGCGAAAAAAAAAAAAAAAAACTAGACTAGAACAAACGAAATGACACTTGACAATAATTTGGAAAACGATGTAGACGGACTAAAAAGTAAGGATTGTTGCATTGTTCATAATTTTTAATTTAAAGCTTAAGAATACGTCTTCCACAAAAGTGTACTATAGTATAGTAGCTTCTACAGGAGAACAAATAGTATTCAGAATAAAGGGCTTTATCTTTTTGTTGGTCGTATGAAAAGAAAAGATATAATTAATCATTCACGAAGCACATTATTCACCCAAATAATATTCATACTAAAATTATTGATATTAATCATTTTTTTTTTACTTTCATGTATAAACAAGAAAAATTACGGAGATGTGAAATGAATGTGTTGAATGAAATACTTTTATATATACCTATATATATACTAACTGCCTTGAAGATGCGCGCATTCCAATATAAACAACTAATTATTACTATAATGGTTTAAAAGTAAACACTATAATTGATTCTCACTAAAATATTTCAATTATTTTTATTATTCATCAAAAACTCAAGGTAAGTCATACCACGGACTGGAAAAAAGGTATTAAAGGCCTTGATGTTTTTAAAGTGTATTTTATACCTCATTAATCTTAAACTAATTAATCGCGCATTGTTTTTTAAATAAAGTTGCACGTTTTACTATATGTATACCAGATATATTGTTCATTTCATCTTTTGGTTAAAGGTAGGAGAGGGTAAAATATATACATATATCAAATGTTTAACAATTGATTATGTTTGCTTTAAGTAAACTGAAACCATATGTTCTCTGTGACTAAGTGACATTATTATTGATTCAAGTGATAATATAGCAACACAAATATGCATTTTTCTTTTTTTGTTATAATGTATACAAAAGGAGGAATTATTAAAGTAAATAATGTGCACATATCTTTTATATATAGTGGCAATTATTGAAAATGGTATGGTTTAACAGATGTTTTGATGATTTTGTTGAAGATGTTGACGTAAAATTTGAACAGCCAGTGATCGCCAGTGCGGTTTCTTTTGATAATTTTAGGGGGATTTTATTAGGATGTCTTGTTGCGAGATAGATTTGAAGAGAGACAGAGAGAGAGAGAGAGAAAGCACAGCCACACGCGCTTTAAGAATTCATATAGACACCTGTGCTGAAAGTCGAGTCGTCACTACACGACAAGTCGTTTAAGTAGAAGAAAGTAACTTTTCAGTGCAATAACGATTTTCAGTACAGGGGTCTAAACTCAACTAAGCATTTCCCCTCTAGGCTCCTATGTTGAAAGTCATAATTCGATCAAAACGTCACTTTCTTCAAATCAAACGACTCGTCACAGATCCCGACGCGACTTTCCGCACAGTGGTCTAAAACTTAGCACCGACACTCGCTGACCCCTGTGCTGATAGTCGTAATTTGACTAAAACGACAATTTCTTCAAACTCAAACGACTTGTCACGTCGCCAGACTCTCATCACATCAACTAAAAAACGAGACGACATCGACAACTACGTTCGGCTGTCATATGATTCGACTTTCAGCACAGGAGCCATAGTTTCTTGTTACTTGATAGGATATTAGGTATTAGAATTAGTTTAGAAATACTACACATTTTCCAATTGTAATTCAGAAAGTATCAATTGTAATTCAGAAAAATTCAACATTCATCCAATTGCAGCATTTTCTGCAACAGGAATTTTATGTATGGAACGCAGAAGATTTTAATTCGCTTCACAGTTATCCTAAACATTCGCTTTACATCGTTTGCACGAAATGGGTTATCAACTGTTAGACTTTTAGAGATTGCGTTAGATAACACAACTTAGCATTGAAACAGTAATAATGGGACGATATCATGCAAGATGGTGTCACAACATTAATAAGGCCTGTCCCACTATATGGTTCGGAAGTGTGGACATTGCAAAACCCAGACGAATCATTGGTAGGAAGATTCCAAAATCAAAATCCTTCGTTGGATCTACAAAGGAATACAGGTTGATGACGTTTGGACGAGAAGATATAACTCAGAAGCCTCTGTGCTGAAAAACGAGTCATATGACAATCGCACGTAGTTGTCGATATCGTCTCGTTTTTTAGTTGTTGTTCTGAGAGTCGGGCGGCGTGACAACGACAACGACACCTTTCAAATTTTCCATCTTTTTCACTAACGTAAACAGCTTGACCAAAAGTAACAACAAAATTACAATAAAAAATGACTGTCAGCACACCAAATAAGCGGTCGTTTATGCCGTTATGTTTATGATTTTACACGACAAGAATCGACTATCAACACACCGCTGTATTAGCTTCACTTTATATGACAACAAATACGACTGTCAGCACAGGGGCCAGAGTTGTATGAAATCAGTAAGATTTCAAACGTTATTACAGTGATCAAAATAAACAGACTACGATGGATTGGTCATGTCCAACGCGAGGTGGGGAACGTCACCCGACAAAGATAATGCTGGGGAAAGTACCGCCAAGAAAACCGGAAACCAGGGGGCCAGTTCACGCAATTCGACGTTGACTGAAAACGACACTAACTGCGTTCAAAAACCTTGCTATGGTTAACTATGGGAATTTTTGAACGTCAAAAACTTATGCTAGTGGTTATGTTGTAGTTAACTATGGAGTTTTTGAACGACAAAAGTTTACCACAGTTAAACATAATAAGGTTTTGAAATGCCATTCGTGTCGTTTTCAGTCGACGTCGAATTGCGTGAACTGGCCCCTTGTCGTCAAAGAAAAGATACATAGGGCCCCTGTGCTGAATGTCGAGTCGTGATTTGTGACAAGTTTTTTGAGTTGTGACGTTTTAATCGAATTACGATTTTCCGCATAGTGGCCTAGAGTGGAAGTGCTAAGTGCGAGTTTAGCCCCCTATGCTGAAAGTCGCAATTCGTCTGAAACGCCACTTTCTTCAACTCAAAAAACTTGTCACAAATTACGACTCGACATTCAGCACAGGGGCCATAGATGACGTTGAGGATGACTTGAGACTGTTGAATATAAGAATCTGGCAAAGTCGGGGCCAGGGATTAAGAATCATGGAGGCGAATGTTGGAGGAAGCCTGTGGAGCACCTGATGATGGTGATCATGCATGATGTGGCTAGGAGAATATTTATTCTGAAATTAAAGATATTATTTGGTCAATTTACTGCATTAATGAGATGAATATTGAAAATTTTCTGAATTACAATTGATACTTTCTGAAATATACAATTGACTAATCTGAATTACAATTGACGCTTTCTGAATTACAATTGGAAAAGGTGTAGTTGTACGTTGTTAGCTATAATCCCTGGACAATTATGTTCAATTCTTACTCAGGTATACTTAGAACCAATGCTTGGGTCTTTTGCGCCCGGTGTACAATGGCCATTTTGCGCCCCCCATCAGCTCTTCCTCTTTTTTAATCGCAGTGAAGGACAATGAAAATAGGCATTAATTTTCATAGTTTGCTCTAATAGCTGTAATTTGATGAAATTTAATATATAACAATGAAATTGGTAAATGTGCTGTATACAGAGTGTATTGCTAATTTTACAAAACGCGGCTGGCTGTTGATGGGCTTTCGTTAGACGAATAAAAAACGTATGGGTGTGGGGGGAGGTTAATTGTAATGTTTTAGCCGGTAGGATCCGTTGAAATTTTTTTTGTTGCAGTTTTACATATTATCCTTTTTTGAAGTGAAACTTCCTTGCTCTCGTTCTGAGGATTTTGAATTAATTCGCTCAAGTACGAGTGAATTCAGAAAACTGAAACGCAAACAAGGACAGGTGTACGAAACGGAAGTTGCCTTCTCACTCATTTACATAATCGGAAATTTAGTGATGACACACACCGCACCAGCAGGATAATATCTACAATTTATTTAAATTGGTCATAGATGGCTCAGGCATCGGTAAAGTAAAATGGGGAGTCGGTTATTAAAAAAATGAGATTGTGTATTAATTATTAAATATAAAATTTTTGTAAAAGCAGCGAAATATTTTTGATTTTTGAATTGATTCGAGCCAGTACGAGTGAATTCAGAAAACTGAAACGAAAACAAAGACAGTTGTACGAAACGGAAGTTGCCTTCTCACTCATTTACATTACATTACATTAAGTGATGCCATATAAACAAATTCTACCAAACCAGCAGGAAAATATTTACAATTTATTTAAATTTGTACATAGATGGCGCAGGCATCGGTAAAGTAAATCTGAGGAGTCGGTTATTTAAAAAATTAAGATTGTGTATGAACTATTAAAGATAAAGTTTTAGTAAAGCCAGTTAAATGTTTTTAATTTTTGTCAATTAATACTAAAAGTGTTTTTGGTAATATATATTTGAGTACATATGTAATAACTTGAGTATTGTCATCTCGTGGGCTCACAATTACATTAGGGAATAATAATTTCGAGCTGTCATATCGACAGCTAGTTAGCTACAAAGTGTTACAATTAAAGTGTGACATTAGAGATCATTTTTGAAAAATATTTTTAAAGTAAATTTTGAATATCACATTTAACTTGTAATTTAAGGTGATCCGCTGTCACATTTAGTGGTTTTCTTTGGCTTACAAACAGGATTGTTTTCTATTTAGACAAGTGATATTTGCTCAGTGATAATGGATCGCAAAATTCCTTACATCTATGTATTATCTCCGGTTATCATATGATAAATTTTGAATTGTATTAAAACAATGTATATTGCCAGAATTGAGATTATGGCCGTGTTCCATAATAACAACCAGCATACTAACCACTGAAAAAGGGTAAATTTAAGTTGTTACGCTGCGAATAACAGCAGTGTACATGAAAGTGTTACAACTTGAAACTAGCTGAAGTTCCATTGGGCGATACGCATAAAACTTCAGCCAGAAATTCAAGCTTTAGCTACTTAAAAATAGATGGCTTTTTGCTTTTTATACACTGTACTGCACTGTACTGTACTATTCATTATATTATGATCTATCAATTGAGTTAAAATATTATGGTTTCATTCATATTTTAGATTATAATGCAAGACACGAGCAAATGAAGAAAAAAAATACAATAATGAAGAACATACAGACATAAGTATGTACGCGATGTTTCGCTTCTGCCTTGTGTTCTTTAATACACAATAATATTTTTTTTTTTTTTAAATTGTAATTTGCGTAAATTGCGCCCGGTGCAAGTGCACCATTTGCACTTATGAAAGCACCGCCTCTGGGTATACTATATGAGTGTGGTGTCTCTTGCGATAATATTAAAATACGTTTTTTTTTTATTTATAATTTAAAACAGCATTTTTATTCATTAATATACTCTTCCATAAAATTTACATATAAATATTAAAAAAAAAAAAAACAATTATAAAAACAAAATCAATGAGATAAGAACTTGTGTGCCTTTTTAAGCCATTAATAATGGCAGTTGTTGATAAAAAAAAAAACAATTTGACTATATTTATAAACAAAAAGCACATTCTTTAGTTAAAAAATATTTTGCAAAATTACACACATGCATTCTCAAGTTATCATTATCTATTGATATTGGTTGATCGTTTAGTGCATTTTAATGTTAATAAAGTAAATATTCCTAATGATGCTGCTATACCACATCCATAAGCCAATACATTTCTATAATATTCTGGGCATTGTTCGCGATTTTTGCATTTCCTATAATATAGCATATTGTTTATACTTACGAATAATGAAAAAAAATATATATATATATAATGTTTATACTTACGAAGATTCAATAATGACAACAACAATTCCAGTTATTAATTTATCAGCAAATGTTACAGCTGAATAAATAAATCCACCTTGATTTGTATGCCGGCCAATCATAACAGCTGTTATACAGAGGCTACTAATCATTGTTATCGTACTACCAGCTCCAAATAGAACGGCAATGCTATATAGTATATATGATGTAAATGTTTCTGGCTTTGCAATTGCAACCCAAACACATCCGATTATACTGATTATAGTACCAATTAAATAAGCTAGTTGATGTCCAATTTTTGAACTTATATGCTTTAGCACCATTGATGCAATAAATGATGCTAAAAATGATACAAGCGGCACTGTTGCTAAATGTTCAATATTTGTATTATCTGTTGCAATAGTATTATCTGTTGTTGCTATTGGTATATTTGGTTGTGGTACCCAAGATCGTTCATCTAGCCACATTGGCATATATAATAGTGATGTTGTCATAAATAATCTTGAAAATACATATAGTAATGCATTTTGATAAAGACGTGGCGATTTAAAGAAATTCTTCTTCTTAACAATAGTCTTATTATTTTCTAATAATACACTAGATTCACTAGATGTTGAATTATTAATTAATTGACCGCTAGTATCTGTACTATCCATATTATCATCATTATTCAATGATGCATTTTCAATATTAGATGAACGTCTTTGTCGTCTATCACTTGATGCTAAATGATTCGTTATTAATAATCGACGACGTTCATAACCGCTCATTGATAATGAAAAATGAAATAATATTGACATTGTTAAACCAATTAATGTTAATATTAATGATATATCACGAAAACGAAATGCATCAGATGGACCAATATTTTTTTCAAATTTATTATGATTTTTTAATACAGCCCAAGTGATTATATAAACAATAACATTTGATATAACCGATGCTGAATATCTAGTTGCTGTTAAATCGGCACGATCTTTCATTGTTATTGACATTTCTGGTATTATTGATAAATGTGATATTTGAACAATAGCCCATGCAAATTGAAATAATATAATGAATATTGCAAAATATACAGCTGGCCACCAATTTGGAGCGGTTTTACACCATGGACATAGCGAGAATATCATTGGGAATGTTACAAAAACAAGGCCAGTACCTGTAATAATCAATTTTATATAAAATGTTTAAGTGTTTTTTTATAGTGTTTAAAGTGTTTTTTTTTAAGTGTTTAAAGTGTTTTTTTTTATATTTATTTAAAATTACCAAACATATGCCATTTCCTTTTTGTACCAAATCTATCCGCTAGTAGACCAACAACTGGTGTTGCTAATGCATCACTAACTTGACCAAGCATAACTAATGCACCAGATTCAGTTGCTGGTAGCTGTAATGTTGCCTGCATAAATAATAGGGTATAGCTAAACCAAACTCCAGCACATAAATCATTATAAATATGTCCTAGACCAAATCCAAATTTATGTATAAAACGCATGCTAGATTTATTTTGTTCTTGTTGTTCCTTTATTGTTGAAGTAGATGATCCAGTTGATGGTATCGATTGTGTTGCTTCAGTATTCGATGTATCTTCGTTAGGATTATCTGTGGTAATTTGGCTATCTAAGAACGTTGATGTTGTTGCACCGTAATTTCGTCGTCTATTTGATTTATCTGATTGGATATCTTCTTGTGATCGCGACTTGAGTAATTTTGTTGATTCTTTATTGTTTTGAGACATTTTTTTGTTGTTGGTTGGTATGAGTTGATATTATTTATTTTGTTTTTTTTTTTTACGTAGTTTTTTTAATTCGTTTTATAATAATTAATCTGAAAAAGAAATTTCTGTTTCTGTAAATTGATTTTAAATGTTTTAAAGGAAATTGTGTGAAATTATTGTCAAAGCTTGAACAGTCTTTATAAGTTTGAACAGTACCTAAAACAGCACAAGTTTATAATAGTAACACTGGTGCTAGTATTAGTCCTACACTATGGCCCCTGTGCTGAAAGTCGAATCGTGACTCGTGACGAGTCGTTTAAGTTGAAGAAAGTTACGTTCCGGTCGAATGACAACTTTCAGCATAGGGCTTGGAGTAGAAGTGCTAAGTTGAGTCTAGGCCTCTATGCTTAAAGTCGCATTTCGACTGAAATGTCACTTTCTTCAGCTCAAACGACTTGTCACGACACACGACTCGACTTTCAGCACAGGGCCCTATATTTTTCCCTACTACTATTAATAAGGGGTCGTCCATAAATTACGTGAGGCGATTTTTGCGAATTTTTGACCCCACCTCCCCCCTTGGTAAGATATCGTGAGATTTCTCTCGACCCCCCCCCCTCCCCCCCTAATCTCACGTGAGATTTTTCAAATTTTGAAAAATCTCTAGTATTTATATTAAAAATACGTAACCACAGCAAGGCTGGCCTTTCCTTTGAATATAGAACTGCAGGAAAGGCCCTTGCGTATAAAATCCGTGAACGTAACCGTATTTAAATCTAGTGAAAGGCGTGTAAAAAGTTCATCTGGGTGGATGGGGGGGGGGGGGTGTTGGGAGCAAGATTTTATTTGAGATAACTGATAATTCGGACTCCCTTGTTCTCCTCTATTCCACTCGCTTTCCCGTTTGTGGTGGACACACAACTACCAAAACGTTCAAGCTCTCACACAAGAAGCATTTCATTACGCTAAAATTCGGCGTGTGCCTTCTTGTTGTTCTAAATTCTAATGGCGTTTTCGCGGTTCAGTGTTACTTGGCTCGTACTCTGCAGCATTCGACGAGTCGCGCGTTTGGCTAGCCATTGGAGGCTAAACAATCGAGTAAATTTTTTGTGGATTTACCCATATCTTAAGGCCCCAATTTACACACAGTTCGACGGCAGGCCGTGACCTGAAAGTTTACGCCTTGAGGCCAAGTATTACTGTAGACTGTATGGCCTGAAGTTCAAGAATGCCTACAGTTCAAGAAAGCTGACAAAAATCGTATTTATGGTCAGTTCGAGCCTGAAGATCTGAACTTCTATTCATTCTCGAGCCATGAATTGACGGCAAGAATTCACGCCGTATCCACTCGTAACGGAAAGCCATCCACACTCGCGTTCGCGCTTGTTTGCGGGTGTTCACGGCGTGAGACTAGAGCCGCCTTGAAGCTTTCTTTGCTTTTCAAATTTGAAAAACCATCTTCTATATTGAATTATCACGTAGTTAATAAATTTTTGGATTTTCCTGTGTAAAAAAATATTAATTCCCAATTTATTATTACAACACCACTGAAATCTATTTAGGTCCATAATTTTATATTAATATACACATGTACATATCCAGGGCCGTCGCTTTGTTTTTTTTGCGCCCGGTGCAGTATGCCATATTGCGCCCCATCCACTTATTCTCGCTACAACGGATCCCTGACTTATTTAATTCTTTTAACAAATCTCGGAACCGTTATATCAATCCCAGTAAATAACAGTACACAATGCATAACCATCGGAGTAACTGTTTCCTTTGTGTGAGTTGATATGGCGCCTTATAAGGAATTTTTAAAAGCGCTCCAAAGCAGTATACATTTTTCTTTCACTCGGCGGATTTTTCCCATTAGTTTTTACTTCAGATTCCCGAAGACGAATGTCTGCTTCGTCAATTTTTTTTTTTAGTAAAACTTACATGGGCAGAAATTTTATAGAAATCTCGAAGCTAAAAACTCAGGTAAATTCATGCGCAAGGGGAATTAGAATTTTCCAAGTTTTTTTTTTTTACATGACAAAGTACAGGGACAGAAATTCGGTAAATTTGTGAATTTGTGGCGTCCATATAAGCTCGAAGGCAGAAGTACAGAATTTCTTTAACCCTTAGCGCTCCGCACGTTTTTGTACCATTGCCTACCGGCAACTCCGGCACATTTTCACAGCGGAACAAGTGAGAAGAAAGGGTATTATTTTAAGTGAGAAGAAATGCCGACGATTCCGTAACTTCGTAAGCGTAGTCATTATAAAAACATTGGGCTCCGTAGCGGAGCCTACGGAGTTACGAAACAATTGACGGATGGCTCCGTAGCGGAGCCAACGGAGCGCTAAGTGTTAATATATAAAAATCATGGAAATATTTTTTCAATTTTTTTTAAATCTTAATTTCTAAAATTGCGCCCCTGCCCAGTTGCGCCCGGTGCGCGGGCACCATTTGCACCTATTGAACCGCCGCCCCTGTACATATCTATTCCAACTAATTTCACACGAAAAATTGTATTGTATAATTGTTAAATATTTTATTTAGCATTTGTTTTGATAAGACTATACTTAGCGCCACGGCATTGTATTTGCACTCAGCTACATGACGCGCGCCAGAAAACCAAAAAGCAAGCACCAAAAAGAGCGCCAGCGGCACGCGCCAGCGCCACATTGTAGTTCCCACTTAAAAGTGCACTTTCGCGTTGACTTTGGGATGTAAACGCGCGACTTTAAAATTGGAAAAACTTTTCGGAGATTCTTAAAGGACATTATTCAAACGCTTTTTGTTTATAAAATCCGGAATAGAACTGAATTTTATGCGCAAACAGTAGTTTTTTAGCTTTTTCAAAAAAAAAAGCTTATACAGAGGCTCTGTCCGTCTGTCCGTCTGAAGCCTACTTTCATCTCTGAAAGTACTGCAGCTACAGACTTGGGAAATATCTCAAAATGTAGCTCTTGGTCAAAAGACCAAAAACTGAGAAAATGGTCTGGACATTTCAACCAGAAGTATATTTAAACAACAAAAAAGAGCCTTTAAAGAAAATATTGTGACTAATTTTTGTGTTCTAAGGCTAATAACTTCTTAATTATTCATTTTACCACAAAATTCATTTTACCACAAAGTGTCCTTGCAAATTTCCGGTAAGATGTGCCGTTTCGGAGATATAGTGGAAAAACCATTTGCATACGTTTTCCAAGATGGCGGGCAAACGGGGGGGGGGGGGGGTTAGAATCCCGAAAACTCAAACTTAAGCTCACACTGACCCCCCCTACACATCCCAAAAATCAAACCTTGTCCTGCATTTTTGCAGTGTTAAAGTACCATTTCCATGGACTATAAAGGGCTAGGGAAGGTCCCTCGTCTGCGGGGCTGCGAGTTCGATCCTTCGGCTCGCGGTGCTTTTTTTTCGTCATAATTTTTTTTAATTTCCTTCGGGGATTTTGTTTCATATGAACCAAGTTTTTGACATGAATACGTCTCTAAATTTGCTTCCAGAACAAAAACCGATGATAACGAAATTATGGCAAATAGTTTTAATTTGCTGCTCAAAAACTATTGTTTATATTGAATAAAGAAATATACCATGACGTGGGTGAAGAATCAAAGAATTTTATTGTTTACATTTGATTTCCTTTTTTTAAGCTATGATGATTATATTGTAGTGTTTGTTAAATACTTTGTTAAGTTTTAGATTACGCAAAGTCTTACAACTTATAACCTAGGTACATAAGCCTTTAACAAAAACTTTTCAAGATTAATTATATATAGCGTTGGTCAGTGTAATACTTATGAATCTCCATGGCCAAACTAGGATACAGCATTATGACAATAATTAAATCAATGCAACGTGAAATAAAAGTTTTAGTTAAGAACGGATTTGGCTTATTTAGCTTATTATAGATTGAGTTATAGCTCACAATTGAATATGTACCAAAGGTTTTAATTAGTTGCCGCTTTGAGATTTTACCATCAACGCAGGCTTAGTTTATTATACTACAATAAATCATCATAGCTAAAAAAAAGTTTGCGGCCATCACCAAGAATCGAACCCTGGTCCTTTCGCACCCCGATCTAGCGCTTTCCCATTACGCCAAACGCTAACTTGTAGGAATGTGGCAATAAACATAT
Source organism: Thereva unica (assembly GCA_949987705.1). Taxonomy (NCBI): domain Eukaryota; kingdom Metazoa; phylum Arthropoda; class Insecta; order Diptera; family Therevidae; genus Thereva; species Thereva unica. The sequence continues at coordinate 10,748,816 of OX465286.1, forward strand.
TTATTCATGCTTACGTAAAAAGGTACATTCCAATGCTAGATATGTATAAAGTTTCGAAGAAAGTAAACAACAGATTTTCTATTATTTATGAAATGTATTTTGTATATTTTATGGAAATTGATAATCATAGGTAAAACGAAGAGTAATGTAATATTGTCATAGATGGTGTTCACTATTCTTTGTCATAGATGGGGTGCAATTAAAATATATCAATTCTTTCAAATCTGTGTTATTCAACAGAAAGAATACCATGAAAAAGCGTAATTAGTGGCTAGTCTCTAGGCACAACATCCCACTAGTTTTTTATCACACTATTTATATATTTATTTTATTTATTATTAAGGACACAGCTATCAACTATATATTATAATAATTACGGTTAAAAACACACAAAATAAAAAAAAAAAACAAAAAAAGTTTCTGTTATATTTGTTATCAAGAAAAGACGCGACGCGACGCACGCGGATTTTATATTATTATTGCTGGTGCAATCTGGCACATGTATGCAATCAAATTAATTAAAAGATAGTTGTTTACAAAAACCCTTGAGACACTTATTGATAAATTATCAGTCATTATCAGCAAATAGTTTTAATAATAATTATTATTTTTTTTTTTCATATTTGTATACATAAAGAAAGATTGCTTACTTACTTTGTTATCTTTTTGTGTAGAGCTGTATAAAAAATATTATCTTCGACCGTCTAATATATAATATTCTTTCAAACAATATATATAGGTATATATAATAATATAATATGTAAAACAAAATAATATATCTATTATCACTATTAGAAAATTACACATCCGGCCAAAATTTATTGGCGCGAAACTGGTATATGCATAACAAAAAATAACATGTCTTTTCTTTTTTATAATATAAATAATTAAAAAACACTTTAATTTTATACAGTATTATTATAAAGGGTTAAAAACCGATCACAGACAAATTTTTTATAATTTATAATTAATTATTATTAACAAAATACTGTGTACGACGTATCGTGGCGATTTTTGCACTATAAGAGAAGAAACATATTATATATGTATTATACAGAATCACTTGTTGCACCTTTATAAAAAAAATAATTTATAGTTGTAAATTTAACAAAATAAAAAATAACAATTCCGTAACAGGAAGTAGCAGATGATAATAAAAGTTTTGCTAGAAGTAAAACCCCTGTTTTAACTACCAACTCTACTCAGTATTGACGAGAGAAAGAAGAGAGTGAAACCATATGCATTGTATATTTACGTGGCCACAGTTTTTACATTTTATTATAGCTTCAATCTTTACTATTATTACAAGAAAACAATTTTTTTTTTTAATTTATTACAGGTGTAAAATAAATTGTTAATAAAACGAAAAATAAAATATTTATCCAAAGCCGCGCGTGGAGCAAATGCAACTTTTTACAAAGTCACATCATTACTGGAGACTCCAAGAGAGAGACCCCTTGACCCAGCCTCCGAAATATATATATAGGTATATATATATATTCTATACTGTCCGCACTGCTTTTTGCCAGCACCATCTCTCTACCCCAATGGTGCCCCCCCCCCCTCCCCGTTTCGATCTTTTCTAGTCCATTCTGGTGCTGCTAGCTATAACTACATCATCAGCATTTGCATTGTTGTTGTTGTATATAGCATATGACGATATGGCTTGGCTACTTGCTTTGAGAAAGTCGCTTTGGAAGACCTTTTGGAGCGCTCTTTTTTCTACTGGCGAGATACTAGCAGCAGACATGCCATGAGGCTGCACTGAAACCTAACAGAATAGATTGTGATAAATAAAATGAGTCCGTAAGTAATACTGATTTAGCTACGCCAAAGTAGTTCTGGCATAAACATCGCCATAGATATCCAGTTTGATATCCAAAAGATTCCCCCCTCCCCCCGCCTCTACGCTTATGACATCATCGAATTACTGCGCTACAAGCTTTTTCGTAGAAATAGTATGACTTATAGTATGAACCTTTTGTTTATTTATCTTAACTTTTTACATTCTGTTTCCCCAGATAAAGCGTCGTCTTAAAAGTATGTTTTTTGATAGATAGGTATAATATCTTTTGCATAAAAACATATTTTTTGGGTTTTGTTTCTTCATTATTTATTTTATTGTTTCATTTTATCTGTTTTCAATATATAATCAACGCGGTGTGTCTGTTGTTATAGCTTCTGAGATATAAACCTCTGATATGAAATATTTCTGGGTAATTTTTGGTCTTCTAGTTATCTAGTGTAGTGGTCAGTAATCAGCGGAAATATTTGGAATCAGGGCCGGTGCTTGGGTTTTTTTTGCGCCCGGTGCACTATGCCATATTCCGCCCCATAAGCTGTTCACTTTTGAACGCAATGAAGGACAGTGGAAAAAGACTCAAACACTCACTGAATGAGAGAAATAATTTTCGTTGTTTGCGGAAAATTTAAGATTGCACCATAATAATGCGTATAGATAATATAAAAAAAAAAGATTACATATGTATATTGAAAATTGCACATGGGTGAACAACATCCATCCAATAAAATCGATTAAAAACGTCGTTTGCGGTGAAGATAGTACGCGAGGACGATGGTTGTGAGCAGATTTTTTTGTTAGCCTCTGAATTCTTCCATGGATTTTTTGAATCAAATTTTGATAGCTGTGTGGTTGTTGTTGTTTTTGTCTCCCTTTTACTAGGAAAAGAAAATGCATTGTAGCTTAAGGCACCCATACACGGTCAAATTGGGTGTATATACATCGAAGGGCGGATGTACAACCAAAAGTATCGATTGTGTGGGCCGGTCGGCCGATCAAAACTCGTTGCGCGCTTGTGGGTTTGATGAAAATCTGGATGTACATTCAATTTGACCATGTATGGCTTTATAGTTTGTTGGAAAACCCATGCCAATTTGTTGGGAAACAGCCAATTTTTGTTGATTGGCCTGTATGAAACTGTTACGACGATGCACAGCTTACTGTACTATCCTCGTCAGACGCTTTCATTTGATATCCATACCCCGAGTGTGTTGTAAAGAAAGAGGTAGAACGGCATTTTGTGTTTGGCCGGCATTTTGCGTTGCCCTCATTTTGAATTTCGATGGAAGCCACACAGCTTACTGTATTCAACTTGTCATACCATTTCATTTGATACCCATACCGAGTGTGACTTGTAAGGGAAAAGGTAATTCGCCTACACAGCTAATAGCATTCTACTTGGCACACCCTTTCCTTTGTTACCCGTATCGAGCACGTAGTAAAGAAAAAAAATGTATTCCCATTTTGTGTTGGCCGACATTTTGCGTTTGCCTCCATTTTGCGTTTGCCGCCATATTGAATTTTGGACGCCACACACACAGCTTATTGTATTCTACTCGTAATACCCTTTCATTTGATACCCATTTCGGTGATCAATTATTGCACAATTCGGTCGCCATCTTGGAGCTGCCATCTTGTTTTTGTTAGAAAAATGGCATATTGCATTGTCACGCAAACTAAGTAAGTGGTAAATAATCGTACTAATTAATTAATTAAAAAAAAAAAAACTAATTAAAATTTCGAAAAACGGCACAAACAGACACACACAGACACACTTTCTTTTATTAATATAGATTTATAGGTATAGAATTTGAATTTCTCTCTTACCTGTGGTGTGTAATTTGTCGAAACCAACTTGTACTAACTAAAATTTGTGTTTGTGTTTTGTTTCATTTTTATTATTATATTAAATTTAATTTCATTGTTCATTTTTAGAATATTGAATTGCGAGACAAGAAAACTAGCAGGATAGTGATAATATGTGAATTGCAGTTACTCTACTGGACTAAAAAATTTGGTTTTAAACATTTACTTTGAAATTAAGGTAAGCCGTATTTAACTTACTTGCATCAATATTAGCAAATTAATTTTTTTTGTTTTTTAAAATTCCTATTCCATTTCTAATTCATACGAAAAAAAAAATGCCCAAACGTTATTTAAATTGATCACTTTCATCATACTTTGCAATTTATTAAAAAAAGTTCACACTGTTAAAAATTTTCAAATTGTTATTAACCACACGGATTTAAACGAATATTCCAAGTCAACCACACACCTGTTTAAGTTTTGTTATTAAATTACATATTATCTTGTTTAAACAAATTAATTAGACCACATTACATTATCGATGTTAATTCGTGTATAAAGTTACTCCAATTGCTCAGTAACCATTCGTCGCCTAATAACGACGATGAGTGGTTTTATTGAATGAGGGAGAATGCCAGGTGGAAAAGGAAATGGAGAAGGTGTAAAAAGACACCTGTGTACAAAAGTATTACAACTTCTTATTACGCGTGGTCTACACAATCTATGGTATTACATCTTCACTACTATGTTTTATTTTATTTTGTTTTTTTTTTTACCTTACAATGTGACAATAAGAAGCCAAAAAAGTGGTGCGATGAGATGTGTGAACTTTAATGTGGACTATAGGAACTTGTAATAAATACAAATTATAGTAATAAGATGAACAAAGAAATGAGTAAACAGGTATTTGTTTATGTTTTTATATTTGTTAAAGCGCAAATTGTAATTAGGAATGGAAAAGGAGTTTTATTTTCATTTGTTCAAATAAATTTGTGAGAGATTCTTCTTCATTCGATCTCACTAGTTTTAAGAGGAAATTTATTTTAAGAAAGAAATTGATATCAAAATTTTGTATATATATATATATATATATATATTAAGAAAAGTAGATGTATCGTTTAAGAGCAGTAGTCTTTCAGGACTCGCGAGGTGTACAGGTGCCTCAAAGAGCTCGATGCCAACAAATCCACTGGACCCGATCGATAATATACCCCCTATCGTCTTAAACCAATGCGCCTCATCTTTGGCTAAACCTCTGCGCAAATTATTTGCCCCGTCATATGTCTCTGGAGTTTATCCCGTCTCTTGGAAAATTTCCCATATTCAGCCCATACCGAAAAAAGGTGATTCCAGCCTTCCCTCCAACTACCGCCCAATAGCAATTGCTTCTATTCTCTCCAAAACCATGGAGACGATAATAAACAAAAAGCTTATGGGATATCTAGAATCCAACCAACTTATAAACGACAGATAATATGGCTTCCGTCAAAAAAGATGCTCTGGAGATCTTTTGGTTTGCCTTACAGAACACCTCAACCGAAGTCTGCATGGATCTGGTGAATCTAGTTTGGTTGCTTTGGATATCTCCAGGGCTTTTGATAGAGTATGGCACTCAGCCTTGTTAGCTAAACTCAAAGCTGTTGGAATTGACTCGTTTCTGTATAAGTGGATTGAGAGTCTCCTTTCGGGCCGTTCAATTAAGGTAGTATTGGATGGCGTCAAATCTGAATCTCACCCCATCTCTGCGGGGGTCCCCCAGGGGTCAATTTTATCACCGGCCCTATTTCTCATTTTTATAAATGATCTACTTTCAATCCCCTCCAACCCACTTCTCAGCTTCGCTGATGACGGTACTCTACGTTACTCGTACAGCTTCTATACAAGACGGACTCATGCCAGATCCTGCCTTGATGATCGCGAACTAATGTTCAACTCTATTAATAATGACATTGAACTCATTCTAGAGTGGGGAAGCAAGAATCGTGTTGAATTCAACCCCACCAAAACAAAGTACTGTCTTATTTCAAAGAAAAAGATCAACAGCTCTCCATCTTTGAGAGTAGGCAAAGTTGAACTAACGGCCGATCCCTCCCTACACATCTTAGGCGTGACATTAATCAAAGACTTGCGATGGAATGACCACATATTCCAAATCGCCAAACAAGCATCCCAGTGCTTGGGATATCTTAAGAGGTGCAAGTTCCTCCTACAGCCATCGGCCCGTGCTGTTATATATACCTATATCCTACAGTCGGCCTCTTCTCGAATATAACTCCCTCGTTTTGAGGCGGCGCTCCAATAACCACCTTAGCATGGTTAGATAAGGTGCAAAAAAGGGCACTCAAATTAATTGATGATGACACCGCCTGCTCCACCATCGACACCTTGTGCAACCGTAGGAATGCTACGTAAAAATAAAAAAAAGTCTTGAACACACATTTTTATGATATCTTCTTCTTCTTCTTTGATCCGTTAGCTGGCGGTCTGAGCAGGACGTCCCCGCAACAGATACGCTGCTGTCAGTACCTTTGGGCTTCAAACTCTATTCACGATTCGTTTCCATTCTTGCCGGTTTTTGGCGACGTCTCGAGCCTCGGTAACTGATAACCGTTGGTTCTTTAGATCACCCTCGATATTCTTTAGCCAGGTTGCGGGACGGTCTCGCCAGAGAAGTTTACGCGGCAAGCGGTCATCATCCATTCGGCAAACATATCCAAACCACCGTAGTCGACGTTTTTGCATTTCTTAATCGATCTGAACGCATCTTTGTCGAACTGTCTCGTTTCAAAGGCTATCGCGGAGTGAGACACCGAGGATCTGCCTTAAGCATCGCATTTGGAAGACCTCGAGCTTCTTAACGTCCAGTTTGAGCAGTGTCCACGTTTCAGATCCATAAAGGAGAATCGGAAGAATCAACTTTCGGTAAAGGCGTACTTTTGTTTTGATGGAAATATTTGTTCGTTTCCATATGCACCACTTGAGCGAGGCGAAGGTTGCTGTTGCCATGGCCGATGCAGCTGTGAACGTCGGACGTCGATGCTACTTTCGTTTCCTCAACCAATGATCCCAAATATTTGAACTTCGGAACCTGTTCGATTTGAGTTCCATCGATCTGAACACTGGCCCTCGATCCGTTCGTTGTGAGCACTTTGGTCTTTTCCTGATGATTTTTAACCAGTATGACTGGGCGATACGAGAAATGTCGTATAAGATGTCTGTTGTTTCGGCATCCGTGTCGGCGAAAACGGCGCTATCGTTGGTGAACATTAAGCCGGTTACGAAGTTGTTGTTTTCGTATCGAACTCCGAGTCGTCCATCGAATGCTTCATGCATAATCGCGTCGATCACAACATTGAAGAGAAGCGGCGAAGCGACGTCTCCCTGTCGGACACCCGTTTGTATCGGGAACTCCTCGGAAAAGTCGCTTCGAATACGAACGCTGCTGGTTGAGCCATCGTATGACGCTTGGAAAAGTTGGATGATTCTCAATGGCACGTGTTCGGTTTCCAAGACTCTCCGATCCGAATGACATATGTGGTCCGACTTTGATCATCTCAGCGGTTAGTTGATCTATTCCCGGCGCTTTTCCATTTTTCGGCGATTTTATTGCTATAGTCACCTCGATAATTGTCGGTTCGGTATCGAGAAACTGATTCGTCGGCTGTTCGATAAATCGGCGGTTCGGATGCTGGACTTTGCGGCGGATCGTAGTTGTACAGCTGATGGAAGAACTCTCTCCACTGCTACAGGCGTTCATGGGGAGAGGTCACAAAAGTTCCATCCGATTTTTTGATGTTGTCATTTGTTGATGTTGTTTTGCCGACGCCGCTTTTTCTATGTCGGCCGCAACGTTATTCCAGTACGCTTCTCGTTCTAATTTCATTTTCCTGTCGAACTTCTTTGTTCAATCTCACCGTCTATCATATCTTTATGAGTATCTTCGACTCGGTCGTACGATTAGAACAGCACTACTTATTCTACTTAGACTCTCCCATTTAGTTGTGCAGAGATCGTTTTTTGTTCATTCTATTCAGTTATGGAACAGTCTATCTGTTGATTGAATAGACTCCGAAGGCTCGGCACACTTTAATGGTAGACTATCAGGGAAGAGTAGGACTAACAAGAAATAGATGGATGGATGACGTGCTAGAAGATACCCGGAAACTTGGTATAACAAAGTGTAGAGAGCAAGACGTAGAGACAAAGAAGCAAACAAGTTTAAGAAGATGAAGCAAGCAAGCAAGATTATTGAAGAAACATTGTAGTTAAAAAAATGCCTATGGCTTATTGAACTGAAAAAAACCTGAATTCTTACTATATTAAAATTAAAAAATAGATAAATGAAAAGTATATACAACAACTATTGCTCACCCCGTCAATTGCACCACCTTCAGGGCTAGTGTCTTGATGCCATACACATATAACGTACTTAATCCAAAAACAAAAAAAAAACACTAATCCCAGTATTTCAAATTATTTTAAATAAAGCCCAAAAAAGGTGGATTAAAAATCCTTCTTCTTTTTTATTTGTCATCATGCTACTAAAAATAACTTAAGATATAAGTTTCCTATCACAAAAAAATTCCCAAGATATTCTTAATCAAAAATCGAACTGTAAACAAGTGTACAAGAGTCAGTGTTACTTACTTACTACTACATTTTTTATCTGATGAAAAATGAAAAAAAAAAAACTCCAAAAAATAATAAATAAATAAAAAAATATGACACACGTACATGATTATTAATAATTTCATAACGTTTCTTCAATTCAATTGATAAGATAAATTCTCAATATTTTATCAGGGCCTCTTTTAATGGTAAAAAGTGTAAGATATTGTGTGCCGATAATTCTTGTTGAATTTCTTTACCTCAATCAAAAATACTTATGAAATATAAAAATTGTGATAAGGAAATTTTTTTTAGTTTATAAAATTCTGTATTTTTTAACAATATGTTTTTTTTTTCATCATAAATTAATTTCTTGTTGCTAAGGTGAGAGTAGATTTTTTTTTTGATTTTGTGCTGATTGAAAAAAACTTAGTCAATTTTGGGATAGTGATTATAGAACTTATATAGATTAATTACCGCTATTTTATTTGAATAAAAGAGGGATACTTCGATCCTATCGCTTCGATAACAAATTACCTCCACCTCGTCCTTAAGGTATTCGGTTAACACCTTATATATCCAGTGTATTTTTTGTCGTCCTTTATATCTAGTGTTTTGCAAAGCTCCATCCATCTTAACAAAATAGTTCTATCTTTTCCCTTCCTGGTAGTTATTAAATATTCATAATTTCATCCTCAGTATATAAGTATGTTCCATCTCCATTGCTGTCTGACTTAGCAAAAATCTACTTTTCAGAATCGTTCGCATAGATTTTGCTATGCCGGTGGATTAGACGCCCTGTGCAGAACTTCGCTCATGGCGACCTTCTTCCCTCCAAATTGTGAAAACTGGTATCACCTATTGAATTTCTTTCTCTTCACTTGAAAAAGTAAAATTTGTAAAATAAAATGAAACGGAAACCTTCTAGGGAATTTTAACAGTGGAAACGAAAACAAAAAAGTTTTTAACTATCCTCCCCTTCTCTTTTTAAGTACGACCATGGCTTATAGTCCAGTCAAATTAGAGGTTTGACTGGAAGATAATTCGGAAGTTGCTGAAAATTGGAACAGCCCTTAAAAACATTATTATACATAAGCTGTAGAGACTGCCACGCGATTGGACGACTGCAAACTTTTTTATTCAAGGTCAAAGGGTCAAAATATCAGTTTTTTGCAAATATATGCTAAACCGTACGTCTTATCAGAAAATTGTGTTTACAACGTTTGTAGATTAGGCGATTATCTACAAAAAAATATATTATACATTTTCTCGTAGGAATTGCCATTTCTGAGATATTGTCGTTTTAATAAGTTAAAATACTCATATTCTATCATTCCCGACTTGTAAAGGTCATCAGAAATTTAATAAATCCTTTGTTGGAGTACGCGGCTAATATTTTCAGGGGTGATTCCTGGATATATTTGGAAAAAAAAATTGTTCTACAGAGGGCGGCTATCTCCACTATCCACTAAGATACAGGGTGATTAGGGAAAAATTTTTTTTTTTTTTTTAAATTTACTGAAATTTGAATAACTCCTAAAGTAATTATCATAAAGCAGCCTAATTAGGCTCATCTTTTAGGTAAATGTGTATTCTTTTATTTGGTATAAAGCACAGCAACCTGAGTGACTCCGTTCAAAAAATATAAGGCTCAAACCAATGCTTTGCATCTAGACCTGGCAGATTTCTTCGTTTTTCTCAGAAAATTCGTTACTAACAGTACATTTTTTTTTGCTTTTCTGATGCACTAAACTATTACCTACAATATTTCCATACACAATAAGTGTTTATTTTGGGTAGTTTTGTAGGTAGTAGTAGTAGTAGTAGTTTTATCGTGAACAATTAAAAAGTTACTCGTCTTTCAACTGCGGCATAGTAGCATTGGTTTGAGCCTACATATTTTTTGAACGGAGTCACTCAGGTTGCTGTGCTTTATACCAAATAAAAGAATACACATTTACCTAAAAGATGAGCCTAATTAGGCTACTTTATGATAATTACTTTAGGAGTTATTCAAATTTCAGTAAATTTAAAAAAAAAAAAATTTTTTCCCTAATCACCCTGTTTATAACAAGAACAACTCGTCTGTGGAACAACTTTCCAAAGCTAGTATTCCCGAACTCATACAATACCCAAGAGTTCAAACGCATGGTTCATCGCCATTTCCTCCAACATCCCCTGACTGCCCCTAACCTATTCTATCCTTCTCTCTATCCTTCGAGCTAAGCTTACTACTAGACATTACATGATGACTTATGCGACATGACGAACTAGTAGTACAAAGAGTGACACTTGAGCTTAGACACTATTACATTGAAAAAATAACCTCAACGAAATTTTCAGACTGAATAGAAGTTCAGATCTTCAGGGCCGGACTGACGAATAAATACCAATAGACATAAAGGGTATTTTTCATGCCCTATCCAGTTGGCGGCCGGTAGGTTTGTGAATATACTTAGCCTCAATTTGTCGCCAATTTGTAGGAAAAACCTGGGGCCTCAAACCTAGGCTAATGTTTTGGCTATATACGACGGTCGTAAGGCCCATAGTTACATATGCATCCATCGCATGGTGGACCAAAACCAAACAACAGGGTGCTATGATTAAGCTGGGCAGGGTGCAGAGACTGTCCTGTCTTGGTATTACGGGGGCCAAAAGCACCTGTCCGACTGCGACTATGGAGGCCCTACTGAACCTCCCTCCGCTACACCTAATGGTGAAAAAAGAGGCTCTGGCGGGGGCACTGCGTCTACCGGAGCTATTTTCCTTTAAGCCAGGAGACCTTCTGGATCATTTATCGATCCTCAAGGAGCTGAACCTGGAGCCAATGATATCTTTGTCTGATACCATACCCGCCACACTTGACTTTGATAAACCCTTTACAACGAATATTCGAAATAGGTCAGAGTGGCAATATGGCAGGCCTCTCTTTAGAGGAAGCATGGCCTTTTGGTACACGGACGGTTCCAAAACCGATAAAGGTGTAGGGCTGGGTGTTTATGGCCCTAGCAGCAAAAAATCCATGGCTTTCGGCACTACCCCACTGTGCTTGAGGCCAAGGTACTTGCCATCCAAGTGTGTGTTCAGACTTGTATTAATAGAGCTCCAAATAGCTCCAACATTGTTATTTTCTCGGACAGTCAAGCTGCATTGCTGGCCATTAAATCTCACAGGGTGTCATCAAAGACTGTCCTGGATTGTCTCCAATCTTTGAAATTCCTCAGAAGGAACAGCAGTGTTACGCTGATGTGGATTCCGGGCCACGAAGGTCACATTGGTAATGAAATTGCCGACAGCCTGGCTAGAGTAGGCGTAAACTCATCGCCTATCGGTCCGGAACCTTTCTGTAGCTTAGCAAGCTGTCACGTAAAAACGGCCATAAAAAATTGGGTCGACCAGATGTTTCTTCATAGCCGGATAAGGACCCAGGGTGTTCGTCAGGCTAAAAGATTCATCCAAATCGATAAAGCTAAAGCGGGCAAATTTTTAAATCTCAAGAGGTGGGAGCTTAAAATAATAACAGAGCTCCTGAGGGGTCACTGTTCACTTAACTACCATCTTAACAAAATAGGTCTGGTGGCCGACTCTGGCTGTCGGTTCTGCAGGGCAGCTCCCGAAACTGCGGAGCACTTGCTGTGCGACTGTGAAGCTACAGCGAGGAAGAGATTAAGCCTCCTCCATCGTGACTTACCTACCCCCAGGGAGATTTGGGGCAGAAACCCTAAATCAATTTTAGGCTATCTTAGTAGCCTTAACCTTGATGGATTTTAAAGAGGATGGCACAATAGACCAAACAAATAGGTCGCAGTGCCCGCCAAGGCGCCCCTTAACAAGAAAAGAAATACTAGCCTCAAGGCGAGCAATCGTCAGGCCACGGCCTGTCGGCAGCCTGTATGTGAATGGCTATGCTTGATAATGATGATAGCTACTAGCATTTTTAAGTATTATTTTTTAATATTAAGGTTTAATAGATTTCCTCCTCACTGTGTTGTTTCTCTCTATCTTCTTTTTTTTATTGTTTTCTTCCGCTTTCTTTTACATCTCTTCCCCTTCTATTTTCCTCTGCTTTCTAGATATTTTCCTTGTGGTTGCTTCTGTATTCTTGGTTGTGCGTTATGATAAAATTTATTTATGAAACGTTCTTCTAATCGAGTGTGCAATGTGGGAATGCTACGCAATATTCTCTGTTCCTCCACTTCAGGACTGAATATATATGCACTATGAATGCGAGGAGCTTAAAAAACAAAATGGACGAGCTTAGGTATATGTGCGACCGTACTAAAATACATGTTCTGCTAGTAAGTGAGACTTGGCTTAAACCTGAACTCCCTTCCTCTTTTGTTTCCCTATCTGGCTTTTCGCTACATCGCAATGATCTTGTTGGTCGTACTGGTGGTGGTGTTGCCATATATGTATCCTCTATGCTTCTATCTAGAGTTGTTGGTAAATCGAGTGGCTCTCAATTTGAGTTCATTGCTGTTGAGATAAAATCTAAATACGATAAATGTGTTGTCGTCAATGTATACTGTCCCCCTAATATATTTAATCCCGATGTTGCTGTTGAGTTCCACAACTTTTTTTCACGCTTCTCTGTTCATTATGAAAATATAATGCGCTAGGGACTTTAATGTTAATTTGCTTTGGGACAATTCACGTGCAAACTCGCTTTGATTTTTTCTCGCATCTTTGGACTTACATATTCTTAATCGTCTTCCTACTTTTCTGAATTGCTGTTATCCTTCCCTACTTGATGTTCTATCTACTACCTCTATTGATTCAGTGTTAAAACACAAGCAAATTTCTCCCCCTAGCTTCCTCGATCATGATATTCTGTTTCTCTCCATTCGTTTTACCCTTCGCCAGTCTTCCATTCATTCGTCATTTTCTTATTCGATCTCCTGACCTCTTTTATTCGATCTCTCTATGATCGGTGTTTTCCCTTGGTTACTAGAAGATGCAATCTGTCTTCACCTTGTCCTTGGTTTGCGCGTGAAATCCGCGACTTGATATTGCAGCGCGAGTCCATGTACAGACGTTATCGCAGGACTAAGATCCCTGGCTACCTAAGCGAATACAATAAGCTTCGTAATCTCATCACTAGTAAGGTTATCTCCGCTAAACGCGAGTATTACTCCCGCAAACTTGATCCTGCTTTAAAATCTAAACAACTGTGGCATAATCTTCGTTCTTTGTGTATTCATGCTTCGGTGCCTATACCCTTTAATACTGATGTAAATCGTCTTAATGCATCTTTCATCCAACGTCCTCCTGATCCTATCTCTTCCACCTCTTCTAATTCTGTCTCTTTTGATTCTCTTAGTTCTGATGGCTTTAGCTTCCGATGTGTAGACTCATCCGAAGTTCTTAAAATATTGCTGTCCATCTCCTCCAACAGCGTTGGATTTGATGGAATTTCTCCTCGCTTTATCAAGCTTCTCTCCCCCCTAATTGTGGAAACTATAACACACATTTTTAATTACTGCCTTACAATTTCCCAAGTTCCCTTGCTGTGGAAAAAAGCCTTAGTAATTCCATTACCTAAAAAATCCTCTCCCTCTGACATATCCGATTTTCGCCCTATAAGTATTCTACCCTTCCTAGCCAAAGCTTTGGAGAAAGTCATCTTTATTCAAGTTCTTGGTTATCTTGATTCTAATAATTTCCTCTCTAAATTCCAATCTGGCTTCCGTAAACTTCACAGCTGTGAGACAGTTGTACTAAAGGTAGCTACTGATCTGCGTTCTATGCTTGACCGAGGTGACATTGCGATATTAGTTCTTCTTGATTTTTCTAAGGCGTTTGATTCTGTGGTTCACTCGCTTCTAATCTCCAAGCTTAGCCAGCTCTATAGCTTTTCCTCTTCTGCAACTCGTCTTTTTTCTTCTCTTCTTTCTAATAGACTCCAATGTGTGCGGCATGGCATAATTCTATTGTATCATCCTTCCTACCTGTACCCTTGGGTGTTCCACAAGGTTCTATCCTTGGCCCTCTCCTTTTTTCTTTGTATGTTAATGATTTCCCTGCTATTATCCATGCATGCTCCTTTCATTTATATGCTGATGATCTACAGTAAATATACTTCATGTCCTCCCAATCGGATTGAATCCTGTATTTCTGATCTCAATAATGTCGTATGCCTGATAAATGAATGGAGCCCTTCCAATTTCCTTAAACTTAATCCTAATAAATCCCAAGTAGTCATTCTTAGTCGTCGCTCTCTTTCTCTAGACAATATTCCAACTATATCACTTAATAATGTTTCTCTTCCCGTTGTTGACTGTGTTAATAATCTTGGTATTGCCATTAATTCTAAACTATCCTGCTGCAACCATATCTCACTCATGCTTTCCAAAATCTATGGCACGTTACGGAGACTTAGGCTTTATGGTAGTCTTTTATCATCGTCTATTCGGCTCAAGCTTGTTAAAGCTCTTATTGTTCCACACTTCCTCTATGGCTCCCTTGTATATATATATCCCTTGATGCATCTTGTGGTCAACGTCTATCAGTCGCATTTAATGATTGTTTAAGGTTCATTTTTCACTTGCGCAGATCAGATCATGTGTCTGGTGTACGAAACTCCCTACTTGGCTGCGACCTCTTCTGTTTTGTTGATGTCGCTGCATTGGTCCTAGTGCATAAAGTTCTCCACACGAAATGTCCCTCTTACCTCTCAGAATTCCTCCTTCCTCTGCAATCCATGCGTTCGATTAAATTTCGTATTCCTGTACATTATTCCCTAATGGGTAGCCGTTCCTTCTTTGTGCATTCGATTAGACTTTGGAACAACCTTCCTAGCAATATTCAAAGAATAGGCACAGCCAAGACTTTCAGAAAGCAAGCATCTCTCTTTCTATCTCCCTCTACTTCTCTTTAGTATTTTCTGTCTTTTTCTATATCCTGCTCTTTTCCTTTCTTGGTCCTTACTCCTGCATTTTTCCTTCTTTCTCGTCCCGCCCCTCTCATAGTTTATAAAGATTCTTCTTTAAACTCCTTTAATCCCTTATGGGACATAGGGCGGAAACAGTTGCCCTCCAGCGGACTCTGTTTTGCGCGACAGCTCTCAGCTCCGACCAGGATCTCCCAGTTGTTGCGGCTTCTTCTAGTAAGGTTCTCCTCCACGTTGTTCTAGGTCTTCCTACTCGACGGGAACCTTGCGGATTCCAGTCGAGGGCCTGTTTGGCTAGATTTTCGTTTTCGCGTCGCAAGGTGTGGCCAACCCAATTCCATTTCCTTCGCCTGATTTGGTCGTCTATCCTTTCTTGGCCGGCACGGCGCCATAGTTCTTCGTTCGAAATTCTATCCTGCCAGCGGATTTTTAGGATACGACGCAGGCATCTGTTTATGAAGACTTGTAGGCGCCCTGTGATGAATTGGGTGACTTTCCATGTTTCGCAACCGTACAAAAGAACTGCCTTAACGTTGGAGTTGAACAGCCGCAATTTGGTGTTAGTGGAGATCACCGTTGATCTCCATATGCGGGACAGGCATGCATATGCGCCTCGTGCTTTATTTATTCTGGAACTTACGTCTTCTTCTGCCCCACCATTTTCGTTAATAATGCTACCGAGTTAGCAGAATTTATTTACCAGTTCCACGTCACGGTTATTCAGCGCAGTCCGTTCAATGGTGTTTGCATTTATTCGCATTTCTTTAGTTTTAGTCGGATTTAGCCTTAAGCCTGATGGACTACTTTCTGTTGCCAAATTGTTTAACATGTTTTTGAGGTCCTGGTGTCTGTGGGCCAGCAAACAGATATCATCGGCGTAGTCGAGATCCTTAAGGCGGTCTACCAAACCCCATTGTATGCCGCCTGTTCTATTATCTAGAGCGCCGACAAGGATGTCATTTATTACTATAAGAAATAGTAATGGCGAAAGTAGGCATCCTTGTCGTACTCCTGAGCTCACCTCGAAGCTGTCGGATAATTTTCCATTATGGAGAACTCTGCATTTGGAATTGTTATATAGGGCGTTTATCAATTCTATAATTTTATCAGGCAGTCCACGTCGCCGTAGTGCCTGCCATATAAAGCTCCTATTGACCGAGTCGAACGCTTTCTCATAATCTACGAAAGCAAGGTAAAGGGGGGATCGGAATTCAGTAGACTGTTCCACTATTATTCTTAAGGTGTTGATGTGATCTATACATGAACGGCCCTTCCTGAATCCGGCCTGCTGCCTTCTAAGCGTTTGATCTACTGCCTCTCTTATTCTTGATAGTATAGTGTGGGACAAGATTTTACCCACAGTAGATAATAGACAGATGCCTCTCCAGTTGTCGCATATTGTTAGATCCCCCTTTTTGGGTATTTTGACTATGATACCTTCCGTCCAATCCTCCGGAAAGGTACAGGTGTTCCATGCTAATTCCAGGATTGGCTGAAGCGCATCTGCTATGAGGCTTGAGTCGGCTTTCAACAATTCTGGCGGGATGCCATCTTTTCCAGCTGCTTTACCATTGGCCATCGCATGAATTGCGGTTACTATTTCCGTCTTGGATGGGGCCCGGGTGTTGATTCTTATCGGCTGTGCATTGTTGCTGTTTTCCTGAGGTTCCTGTGTGAGTGAGCCATTCAGGGCGGGGAAGAAATAATCTCTCCATCTTTGGAGCTGCTCCTCGTCGCTGCACAGCAGCCTTCCATCCGCACTCTTAACGGCATGCTTTTTAGTAGAGTGCTTTCCCGAGAGCTGTTTAGTGATTTGATACAGCACCTTACTGTTGCCTGTGTTTGCCGCGTTTTCCGCTTTTTCTGCGAGCTCGTTTATCTGCTGCCTTTTATCACGCCGGACACTTCTCTTTACCTCTCGGTGTAATTGAGAGTACTCCCGTTCAAGTTGGTGACGTCTATCCGGGTCGCTTGTAGAGTTTATGTTATTTTTGAGGGCCCTCCTGCGTTCTATTTTTTGCCAGGTGCTGTCCGAGATCCAATGTTGCATGTTTCTCTGGACATAACCGATGCTCGTTTCCGCAGCCGTCAATATAGCGCCCTTTGTTGTACTCCACAGGTCTTCAATATTTGTGTCGTCAGAAACGGTTTGCTGGTTTAATATTTGCTGCAGGTTTCCAGCAAATTCTCGCTTTTTAGTGCTCTCCCGCAAGAGGTCAACGTTAAACCGTCTACGGTTTATAGATTCACGTTGAAAGTTTCTGATTGCAGCGATTCTAAGGCGAATAGTTGCTACTACCAAATGGTGGTCGCTTCCAGTGTCCGCTCCCCTGAAGCTCCTGACATCTTCCAGAATGGTTCTCCATCTGCGGCTGACGGCCACATGATCTATCTGATTTCTCGTTCTACCATCGAGCGATACCCAGGTCTCTTTATGTATCTTCTTGTGACAAAAGTAAGTTCCACCTACCATAAGTTGATGGGAAGAACAAAAGTCAACGAAAAGCTCACCATTGTTATTGGTAACTTGGCTTAGGCCTTGTTTTCCAATTGTTTGTTCGTGTTGTCGTGACCGATTTGTGCATTTAAGTCACCCATTAATACAATGATGTCTCCCCTTGGAATAGAGCGAAAAACCTCATTCAGTCGCATGTAGAACTCGTCTTTGATGTCATCTTCTGCGTCTTCGGTTGGAGCATAGCATTGAACTACCGTAGTACTTCTTAGCCTGGTACGTAGGCGCACGGTAATAATCCTCTCAGAAACTGGTGACCAGCTAATGAGGCTAGCCCTGGCTTCTTTGGTGAGTATTACGCCAACACCACTCCTACGGCTTTCAGTTTCATTTCTCCCAGAATATAAGAAGGACTCGCCATTTGGGCAGATATGTTCCCCCGCATCGGGCCATCTGGTCTCGCTCAGTCCCATGATCTTGATTTTATATCGATTCATCTCGTTGAGGACTTCATCCAGCCGTCCCTCAGCAAGCATTGTTCTCACATTCCATGATCCGATTCGTGTCCTTGTTCGAAAAGCAAAGGTCGTCGTCGTGTTGTCCATCCGGTTCCGAGGCACTGTTTGCCGATTCGTAGCAATAGTGTTTTTTATGGGAGCGGGTTGCTAACCCTCAGCCCAACCGACTTAAAAGCTCTGTTTTGTGGCGCAGAGAGCTCGCCATTCGCCCCTCTCCCGTTAGCTCCTTCCGAAGAAGTACCCCAGGGGGCACCGCGGGGAGGTGGGATTAGGACTTGCTAACAGGTCTGCTTGATGTTTGATTGCAGTGGATCTCTTCGGATTTTAATAGAAGTGACAAATCGGGTGTCACCACTTTCCGAGATCTTTGTTAGCCGTTCGCCCCCCAGGAAAGTTCTTTAGGGCATTTTATTGATGGCATTCAAGAAGGATAGGTTTACTATGGCTACTTTCCAAATATTTTTCTTCAACCACATTAGTTTCTTAATTTGTCAGTCACGCTCACAAAACAAAAAGATAGCCTATAAAATCAAAAATAAATTTATACAAACAGGTAGTTTCAAAACTCCATACCTTTTTCATTCAAGCGTCGTCAAATTGATATTTATAAGTAATAAAAAAAAAATTGAGTTCAGGTTAATCTTAAGCTAGATAAAGGGGGAATCAGCTCAGCCATCGAAAATATATATGTACATACATATATACCTATATAACTGATGTTTATCATGATATTTATCCACATTTTTAGTCGTTGTTATCATGAGGAGGTTCAATTTACACGATAAGCCCTCTTAGCCAGAAATTGATGGTCGTCTATTAAATATTGATAATTCCCATGGCATATATTATATTTATATATATGCGCGCGCATACATATTGCATATATATGTATGTATATGTATATATATATATATATATATATACATATATATATGGGAATTGAAAGTGAATTTTATGCTTCTTTATCGCTTTGACAAGACTCGTGACCATATACCCTACTATCACCCCCTCCCTCCTCACATTGCAAAATAATTTGTCCGCACCCCGTCGTCTCTTATTTTTTTTTCCAACTAAGAAGCTTCGTTTTTTTTTTATCGAAAAATTATCGAAAATCATGAAAAATATCCTTATCAGAAATTTTATTAGATTTCATTTTTTTTTTTTTTTTTTTTTGGGAAGGCCTCACCCTCACCTTATCGCGGTGTGTATTCTTAAGCTCTCAGCGCACATATTAAGGTGAAGTTAGAAAAGTCTTTACGCCTTTTTCGTTTTTTTTTATTTTTTTTTTTTATTTTTTTTATCGCGAGTTTTGTTGTATATTTCTTGAGAAATTTAACTCGCCTGGTTTCAATATTGAAGTGTGTGAATTGCGCTAAAAGGCGTGAAATTTTATCACAGTTATCGCCGCGCCGCCGTCATTCCAGTTTTTGGTTTGATAGTGGTGAGTTTTCTCAATGATAATAAACCTATAAAAGGGTAGTTTTACTTAAAATTGTCTTATTGAGTACTCGAAAGTCTTTTTCGGAAGCGGAAAGTGTCGTCTGTTCAAAATACCACAATTTTGTCACACACTTTTGTATATTGTGTGTGTTCTGCAGCAAAAGGAATAGGATTTGAAACCGAATTATAGTAGAGGATAACTTATACTATATTACTAATCAATTATCGGATTACAAAAAAAAAAAAAAACTGTGCTAAGAAAAGTGCTCTTATTATTATTTTATAATTATTAAAAAATATAGCAAAAAACAATCTTAACTTAGTGAGAAATAGTTATTCAAACACATGGGCAATATACACCTGAATTTTCTCTGCAGGATTGCATGTGTTTTATTCATAGAGGTTGTTATATATTTAAACTCGCTAAGTTTAGGGTGTTCTTTGTACATATTATTTAATGATCCAAATTTGATTAAGATTAAGTGTTTTTAAAAAAAAAAAAATATTGTTTGGTGTTCCTTGGATAAGTAGAGTAGCGGGCTCTTCACTTTTGTAATTGAATCGGTGAGATTCTTCTATTCTACTTGTTTAGACACCAATTTTCTACAAACAAACAAACAAAAAAACTTTGTGGTATCTTTCTCTTGTCGCTTGCCACACAAAAAATACAATACAAATCACACACTGGTGTACTTAGTGGCTAGAATTAACTTACTGGCAGTCGCTAGGGATTCGCTTCTAATTTATTTATCTATCAAAATCATGATAAAGAAAAAAACAATCATTCCATTACAATGCTCATTAAAAATAAATATTTATTATCACTTCTTTCTTTCTTTTTTTTTTTTTTTAATTGTTGTTATGCTTTCTTATAAACTAGTACATCTCTTGGGCAGGGGTTAAAGTTGATGCTACGAGATACCGGTTTGGAGTTCATATCTGTAATAACACCCTTGCGGATCTGTTGCTTAAGGTAAAGAAGACGTGCGCTCTGCGTCTTCTTCCACCTCTGGGCATCCCGAACACCACGGCGAATCATCGTGCCCAAAGCGGTGGAGTTAGTCATTGTCCTGGCCTTTCCTATACCCCCCCTTGTCCACTCAGGAGCTGTATGATGTCGTAACTCACTGTTCTTCGCTCCCTCGTAACCCATATATCCACGTTAGGGATAAGTCTGTGGGTCCAACGACCCTTGACAGACTCGTCCCACTTCCCCTGCCATTGCAGCGCACAATCTGCCGCCGTACCTTTCTTAGCTCCACTCTGCCATATTCTGGGTCATAGAGACGCATGCCCTCTCTCGCCAGAAAGTCTATGGGGATCATCCTCATTACCATGCACGCCGCACCGTCGTCGGACGTGATCCTGTACGCGCAGCGCAGCGCGAAGCGCTCTTAACAGGTAAGGTCTTATTGCAGTAAGCAATATTGCGCCCCCTATTTTTTGATCGCAATGGAAAAAGATACAAACACTCTGTGGAGTTCCTTTATTATGTGAAAATGAAGGCACGGGAACACCTTTTCACTTTTTTTTTTCTGAAATTGCGCCCGGTGCAAATGCACCAATTGCGCCTATAAAAGCGCCACTCTGCCTTTACCCGCGATCTTGCGCTTTAACTTCACAATACTCTCTCGCTCTAATGCTGTTTAATGCTCCAGGATTTCTTCACTTTTCACTTGCCTTACTATTTCCAGTACAATCGTGGGCTCCAAAAATCGTCAGTACTATATACTCGAATCTCCATATACCTTCATATTTCAAGGGGGGGTGATCACTGCACTGCATGTATTAGTTTCTACTGTAGAATCTTGCATAGAAAAAAACAGTCCCCTTATCAGCCTTCCGCGACATAGAAGCCGCTTTCAACAACTTCAAAATTGAGGCGATCCAGTTGTTTCTCGCCTAAAATCTTAATTTCTGATATTGCGCCCGGTGCAAATGCACCATTTGCACCTATAAAAGCGCCGTTCCTGGCTCTTAATCTATATGCGGCCCTCCATCTCCTACTGTTTGCAGTTCTGTTTGACGCTGCTGCCCACACTGAATCTGCGTATAACAGGACTGAGCTATACTCCTTCCCAATAGGAGGCGACGACTCGGTCTAGGGCGCCCCAATATTGGGCAGAATTCTTGCGAGGCAGGTGCTTTGTCTGCCGTGTGCCCTCCAAGTGCGATTTGAATTTCAACCTCCGGTCGATCATCACTCCCAGGTACTCCAGAGCGGGCTGTGAGTGGATGAGCTGTTTACCTACCACGATCCTTACGGACACCAGCTTTCGACGTTTGTTGATCAGCACTGCTTCAGTTTTGTGCTCAGCAAGCTTCACCCATCGCGTTCTAGTCACGCTTTAATTTCCCAGATCGCGTCGTTCGCATACAATTTGATGTCATTCACGAACCTAATCGCCACTATTTCCTTTGGAACGCGAAGCCCCAAGATATCATTGTACATTGCGATCTACAGGAGTGGGCCCAGGACGGAACCCTGCGGAACTCCGCATGTTGTCCCAAACACCTTCGGACCATTTTCCGAATTACAATGAAACGATCTACCCTGAAGGTAGTCAACCACTACTAGCACTAGGTACTTCCCTGCGCCTCGCTGCGCCTAGGGACGATGGGTCCCTAAAGGCTTGCTCGGCTTCGGTAGGAGCACGAGTTTCTGCTGTTTCCATCGCTCCGGGAAGATTCACTCTCTCAGGCGCGCTGTAAGGATTTCAACGAACCTGTCTGGCGATATCGTAGCTGCTAGTTTCGCCGCTTTATTTGGTATGCCATCCATGCCAAGGGCCTTATTGATGGTTACCTTTTTGCGGCCTCCAAAATCTCCTCTGCGGTTACCACAGATACTTCTTCTGGGTTCACCTGAAGAGTGGGTAGATGGGCGGTGCGTGCGTTCTGTGGAAACAGGACGTACACTATACTCTGGAGCAGCGCGGGACCGGTGATCGGCGAAGAGCGCATGCTCTTGACCACAGACCGGATAATACCAGAGCTGTGTGCATCCACAGGACCATCTTTGACTTAAGACCGCATCTTTTGCCAAAAGTCATTTTACAGGCGTAGAAGGCTATACAGGCTTTCTTTACACTGCAACTTTGAGCTTTTAAAAGTGTTTCATTTCGAAACACTTAAAGTGTTTTATTGTGACGTCAACCATTTGATTAACATTGTAGACACTTTCAATACACTCTTTAAAATCAAAACAATCATTCAATTATATGCTCATTAAATAAATATTTATTATCACTTCTTTATTTTTTTTTTACATTTTTGTTATGCTTTCTTAAAAACTAGTGCTTTAAGGACACAGCCCTCAGTTGGCGGGTATACATCTCTTGGGAATGTTAAAGTTGATGCTGCGAGACGCCGGCTTGGAGCTCATATCCGGAGTTACACCCTTGCGGATCTGTTGCTTATACAACTGGGCAAGAGAATCGCTGCTATCGCGGCAATGGACTTGAGATTGAGTCCTTTCCTTCTCCGTGGCTCTGCAGGTGGATGGGCATGCTGGTAGGGGCTCCATGCTGAAGCATATCTTTCCGTTAGTTTCGATGTATTGGATTTGATTCCTAATCTCGCAATTTTTAGCGCCCTCGCCTCCTAACGTAGGTTGTCTGTTCCTGTTGTCTTTCTTATTGCCCGAACTCTCCTCGGACGAAGAGCTGCTAGAGCTGGAAGATGACGAGGAGGAGTCTGAGTTCCATTTGTCTTGCCATTGCTTTTGTCCATTGATATTCCTCTGGACATGACGACCAGCTTCGTAGTTGCTAATCACGTTCCCAACTCCATATTGGACTGGGGCACAAGGAGCTTGTTCGGCTTTATTTTGCATTTGCTTGACTTCACTGCTGCATGTGTCGTCGGGTAGAGCCCATGAAGCTGCAAAGAGACTCTCATCGCTTAAGATGCAGTTCCTTGGTGTAAGCAGATCATAGACCTGCTCCCCGTTGTAGGATCCACAAAGTCCACGAACGCTGTTGCGGTATTCGGCACCGGCAAACATTTTGACGCGCTGACCATCATAGTAAATTTTAACGTTCCTCTCTCTTATATCAACCTTAAGCTCGTTTCCAGGCAGCTCGTAAATGCGGATTGCTGGCATGTTCGACTCGTCCTTCTCTTGTTGCTCATTATCGAAAATGTCCAGGGATTGATCTTTTCTGATTTGTTGCTCCTCGTTGTTGACGGTAACGCGTACAGCTGATCCCTTCGGTGCTAGATTAATTATGTGCTTTTGTCCATCTTCATGGCCGACTAAGATAAGCACCTCCTTCTTGTTGGCTTCGTTCGATTGACGTACAAGAACAGACATTTGTCGGTCGCGGCTAGCAAGTGGCTGACGTTGGTTGGGCTGGGATTTCTTGTTGACGTACTGAGCCATGGCGTACCAGCACTTTCCAATCGGTTGTTCGGTTTGGGTGTTGTCGAAAGTAAGAATCTTAGTTTGGTCAACAACGCAGACTTGTCCATTTCTGTATACTTGTCTATTTTGACGTTCAACAACATCTAAGCCTGGATGGATATCGGTGAAAGGTTGGAGTGCAGGTGCGATCGGAAGGTTGTTCCAAACACGGGCCATGTTGCTGGTTTGCATGGAAGCATTCAGATACCCCAAGCATGGACTGATGCGAATAGTGGCGTCGATTTTGTTTTGGCTTCCTTTCTGGTTAACGTTCTCATCGAGATTCCAATATCCCATTTGGCGGAGAAGGGCCAGAGCTTGATGGGTGATGTTTCTGAATTCGGGAGTGGCATTTTCTACCTCAGCGGAAATGACGATTTTATCCTGAAGGTTGGCGTGGTACGTGGCGTTCAAGCAGGCAGGCATTTGGTAGTTACCTTGCTGCATTTCGTGAGCGCAGCGTTGTCCTATGGGGCTCCGGCGAATGTAGTCCTTGTACTCCTTGGTCTGTTCTATGTTGGCCTTGATGTTGATTTGACTGCCAGAGTACTGACCATTTTCACCGAATGAGATTTCTACCTTGGAATTGGACTTCAAGTCGCGCTTCAAAGCCTCTTCGAAGTTCAAGGCGGGAGTGTTGGGCGAGTTTCC
Source organism: Thereva unica (assembly GCA_949987705.1). Classification (NCBI taxonomy): domain Eukaryota; kingdom Metazoa; phylum Arthropoda; class Insecta; order Diptera; family Therevidae; genus Thereva; species Thereva unica. Next base: position 10,773,389 of record OX465286.1, read on the forward strand.
GCTGTAGGTCAAGCTGAATTGCTTGGCGGCTGATCTCTTGGCGGGCTTAGCACTTAAGAAAACTAGCACGCGATTCTTTTCATCGACTGGACTTTGAGCCTGTGCGATGGTGGCGATGTATTCGGAACGACTCTGTCCTTCGAAAACAACCGAAGCATCAAGAACGGCTGATGTCGCTTGCTTAACACCAAAGGCAGCATTTTCATGGAATTGTCGTCGGCGCTCTTGGCTGTTTGGCTCGATGTTGGTGGCTTGAGAGAGCTTCTTTTCGTCCATGGACGCTGGACCCTTTACGCGGTTCGACGCGTTCTCCGAATTCTTGTGGGCATGGTATGCGCGGTCAAAGTTTAGATTGAACTTAACAATGGCGTTCGAAGATCGGCTGGCGTCGTATTTAATGTTGTAGCTGTAATGATCGAGGCTCCTCAGTGGCCATGGGGCGCCTCCGACGGTGATGATTCCTTGATTTTCGGCACTTCGTTCCAAGGTTTCGATGTCAGCAATTGGCATGGTCATTAGCGAGAGCATACCTTGAGCCTTGACAATTTCCTGAGTGGTAAAGTCATCAGCAAGTGGCAGGGCGGCCAAGGTAAGAAGAAGCTGCTTCTCAGACGGACCGTAGGCTGCTGGCTCGAAGCTGTATGGGATGAAGGACAGTGGACAGGATGCTGTGCGATCTGCTTGGAACCTTGCCATTGTGACAGCTAGGCTGTAAGGTAGTCTAAGAATTGAGTTGGTGCCTTCGGTTTGAAGTGACCTTTCCATGGCAGCCATGTAGGAGTGTGGGAACTCGTGTTCGAATTGAGCACGGAAGGCCATGCCCGTTGACTTTTCGCCTACAATGCGTTCGAAGCCGCGTCTCTGGCGGGATTCGATTTGCTTAAGGTCTTTCGCTTCGGCTGCTGGGCGGAAATCAAAGGAGTCCTTGCGTGCTGTGAACGGCCAGGCAGAGGCATGGAAGGCCTTGAAGTCTTTCTTTTCGTCCATGGGTGCAATTTTTCCTGAGATTCCGTTGTTCTGCATGTCAATGTCCAGCTTTAGGCTGAGCGGTGCGTGGGCGTACACTTTTCTGACATGTCCAGCGACATACCTTTGACCATCAAAAGGTGTAATGAATCCTGCCTTGGCGATCTGCTCAGTGCTGAACACTAAATGAACGTTAGCGGTGATGTTCACGGCTTGGGCTTGCTGGATCGACTTCCACGATGGGTTCTGTGCAATATCTGGAGTCATGCTTGCTTGGACATCTCCCATTGCTTGCATCAATGTCGGCATGTTGAAGGTGTACACGAACGGGTATCCAGTGGCCAAGGGGAATGCAACAGTTACTTGCCTACGGTTGTACAGTTTGTTGTACCTGAGCTTCTCGCCTCCACGAATTGCAGCTGCGACATTGCCAAGCATTTGGGGTAGCTCGTTCAAGGTCTTCTCGTCGAAGCTGTAGAAGTGTTTGCGTCCCAGCATGTTGAACAGGATTTGTCCCTCCATTTCTTCGGCTTCGTCCTGTTGGATGTTGAGTTTCTGCGCGATTTTCTCAGTGGACCATTTCCATTGCTGCTGGTTATCCTGTTGTTGGTTCTGTTGTTGCTTGTTCTCATTTCCGGAGAACAGCTGCATCAGGTCGTTTACGCTGGAAATCATTGCTTGCACTTCGACATTCTTGCTTCTGTATCCACCATAGTACTTCCAGGCGGTGTACCACAGAGCTTGTGGGTGGGTGTGGTCGCGTCCTACAATGTGACTGAGTTGGTGCTTGTACACAAGATTTAGTCCATCAGCGACGTAGTCCCTGAGGTATGTTCTCGAGTATTGACGTCCGTATTCCCGAGGGTTCAAGAATTGCTTAGCGGCTTGTGCGTTCTTGGCGAGATCGTCATTATCGTCAACATCCACCAATTGGGCGGCGGATTCGATAGCCGACTTGACGACTGATTGGACAGCTTCGCTGGGATCTTCGTGGGTGTACTCAGCCATGCGTTGAAGCATGTCTGCTGGTGGGTTTGTTCGCATCAACAACAAAACGGCAGCTGAGCGAGTCTCTGGGGCCTCTTCAACGTTGGCGTACATCTTGTAGAGGATCGAACGGGCAACATGGTGGCGGGTGCAGGCCAGCTTGTCCAGGGAAAGGATTAGTGCAGTGCGTTGGAAGGTTGAAAGCTTATTGTCTTTCTCCAAGTATTTCTCATACTCGCCGAGGATGGCTGGATGAGCGACATTGCCCATGGCTCTCAAGAAAAGTAGAGTTTTTTGGGCGTTCTTCTGCTGTACTGACTGTGCAAGTTGGCGGGCTAGGTAGGGGATAACTTCTTTGGTAACGAGTTGCTCCAATTCACCATGGAAGTGTCCAAAGGCTTGACTAGGGTAGTAGTTGTCGCTTGACCGCCTATCGACTTGGGAACGTCTTGCTAAGTCGGTCAAAGAAATAAGGGCGACCGAGTAGAGGTTCCTCTGGTTCTTGACCTCCTCACTTTTGGCTAGATTCTAGAAGAAATAATGCGTTAACATTGGGCGGACGATGCTTAAGCTAGAAACTTACGAAAAGGGTCTTGACTACTTCGTTGGTGGGCGTGCGGATGCTTCTGGGAAGAGCAGCTAATAGGTCAGCAGCGTCCTCTCCTTTCACTTTGCGGTCAGCGATCCATTTGGAGATTGCACCGACAGCTGGAGCGGTGCCAGCTTGTGCAACGGCGTCGCGGTATACCTTCTTGGTGAGCACTTGAGCAGTGGACTCTTCTTTATCGTTTCCGAAGCCTAGTTGCTGGGCGACATTCTGGATTTGCTGCTGGCTCATTGATCGGATGATGTCAGACAGGATGTCGAACTTTTCGAGGGTGTTGCGTTTGGTGATCTCGTTTTGATTTTGAAGATCGTCGGCGATTTCCGCTGCTAGTTTACGTGTTTCTCCTTCGAGATTGATTTGAGGATCGCTTTGAATTCCATGGCCTTGGCGTCCGACGGTGAAATGGTACAGCGGGATTTCAGGGGCTTCTTGCATGTTTGGCCTTGGCTGAAAGGAGTGAGCATGTGAATGGTGCTCGCTGGATTCTGAGCTGGAGCTGGAACTCGAGCTAGAACTTGAACTAGAACCAGAACTGGTGTGGGAATTCCTCATCGAATGTGTCCTTCCTTGTGTGCCGGCGACGGACTCCTCGAGAAGGGAACGGCGGGTACGAGCCAATTGGTTCTCGTTGCTTTGATGCTTGTGGTGATGGTGGTGGTGGTTGGGTCCATGATGATGGTGCCCGTGTTCTTCACTGCTGCTGCTGCTGCTAGAATGTCCGTGGTTATGTTGATGTTCAGAATTCTGGGGAGCTTCGCGGATTTGGTTGTCTTTATCGGAGGGAAGGTTGTACCGGTAGACCATATTTCCAGCCTCAACTCCTTGTTGTGGTTCCTGGATTGGCGTAGACACTGCCTCTTGCTTGTTGAGAACCAAATGCACCTGGCTGAGAACTTGAGCCTTCTGCTCCTGGTACATAGCCGGGCTTACAGCGACGCGGTTGGAAGTGTAGGCATAGTGGATGGTGTAGTCATTGAGATTGCCAGAAGCGACGATCTTGGTGACTGAGGATTTCTGAAATAAAAGTAAAATAAGACATCCTGCCGCGGACGCTATCAAAAAAAACTTACTCCAAGGAAATCTCCCATGCGGTTGGTGTTTGGCTTCATGCTAGAGTCGCCTATGAGACCGAAATGGAATCCCTTGCGCTGTTCACAGTTGTTGTAGTTCATGGTTTTTACAATTTGGAAGTAATCGGCTTGAGCATTCACTTTGGCATCTGGGGCCCAGTTGGGGTAGGTGCGGTCCACCATGTATTCGGGCAGGGGCTCAATGTCGTAAGTTGTTTCGCATTCACCTGTAACGGTAGCCTCCATTGTTTTGTAAAGAGCGTTTGGCTTCTGGCCATCTTCGGGCAGTTGGTTGTGCTTGCATTTGATTAGGTTTTCGCCCTTAATGTCGGCTTGCAGCTGGCTGATGATAGCTTTAAGCTGGTTCACCTCATCATTAGTCATTGCCTGGTCAACAGTGATGGAATTTATAACTCCGTTTCTAGTTTTAACGATGAAAGGCTTATTGTTCAGGGAAGACTCCTGGAAATTGAGGCCTTGTTCTGGAATCTCAGCGTCTAGTCCTTCCAAGTCATCGTGGAAGTGTGCATGAGCTGTCTTCTGTAGCTTTCCTACTAGGACACCCTCGCTTCTCGCTTGCAGGATCAATTTTCCTTTGGTAACAACGCCTACGTATTGACCACGCAGTTCAGGTAATGCAGTTAGTGTTCTTGCGTAGATATTGTACGTGTACTCCTGGTTGTTTCTCCAAGGGGCTTCTCCGGCGGCTAGGCCAACTATTGAGAAGATATGTGTTAATAAAAATTCACGCCCACAGGCAATGTGAGAGAGTGCAATCCTTACCAATTACTAGAAAGGCTAGTTGCGTCCACATCTTGTCGTGTTGCTTCAAGTGTTAAGTACGCCAAACTGTGCTGATTGAAGTTGCGCTTCTCGTTTTTATAGCTTGAAAAGATTTGCTTACCATTGCTTTCTATTAATAAACTGATAAGTTGCACACATGCTCCCATAATAGTTACAATTTATTCATGTTTTTCTCACCTCTTGACCTGCGGTGATGATTTGCCTCTGATCGATTAAAGATTTCTGTGCAAGCGATAGTTGCATGCTGATAAGGAAACTTTCTACGGTCGTTGGCCTTGAATTGATAAGAGATTTGCAAAAGCTCGTGTGTGATAGTTTCACTTTGTTGCAGCTATAAGTTTTTGTTTTTATTTTCATTGTCATCCAAGGATGTTGGTACAATATTATGAACGCATGTTGTGCGATGAGTAGTATTAAAACACTGCAAGCAAGGTAAAGGTGAACCAGTGCAGTTTCCGCAATGTGGCACAATTTTTTCAATTTTTTTCTTTGCCTTTAGCCTGCCAACTTCTTCTGCTCCTTTAATTCTTCGTGAGACATAGGGCAGATGTCTTCCTGCGGATTCTGTTTTGTGCGACCGCTTTCAGCTCCATTCAGAGTCTCCCAGTTGTTGCTAATAAGATTCTCGTCCATGCTATCCTAGATCTGGGCGCTTGGATGAACTAACAGTCATCGAGGTTGAGAGGGAGTTAGCATCTGCGAGCTCAAATGCAGCGGTTGACAATGCAGTATATACATGCAGGCGGCCTGTACCACTCTCCGGCTGTCTGAAGCGGGTTGCTGGGTCGAGAAGGCACAGTAATATACTTCCGTCTCTACCGCAGAAAATGGTATCAGGACCTACCGCCTACATGGTCGCAAAATTAAATTTCGGCAGTGACCTTAATATTCGGATCCCTACCAGAAAGGAAAGATTTCGAACCTGACAAGGACCATGACATTGTCTTGTACACAGACGGATCCAAATCAGAGTCGGGTTTAGGAGCTGGAGTGTAACTTGTTAAAAATCTTCCGTCTTCCTAATGTCGCCAGCGTTCTCAGAAGGCAGAACTTCTTTCAATTTTTCATGCCTGCCTAGCAATGCATTGAAATCCAAGGCCGGGAGCCAGGATAATTCTGTTATCAAGGCATTAGGCCCGGCCCGTATAGCTTCTAAGCCGGTAGAAACAGGGTCACTCTACAGTGGGTACCGGGTAACAGGAACATCGAGGGCAACAAGAAGGCAAATGACTGAGGTCAACTCTCGCAGGCAGGGCAGGAATGGAGAATGTACAGAAACCTCTGTGCGTGTTAAAAAGAGAGGTCTCCATGTACTTTGTCGCAGTAGCTGGGTCCAGATGGAGGAGCCTATCATCATGTGACAAGTCTAGAAAGACTTGACCTTGTAATAACAAGCAAAGATCGCGATACCTTTTGGTGAATCATGTCAATAATAAGGGGTCACTGGCCAATTGGGAAAGGTGCAGCCAGATTTTAGAATTCCGGGTAACACCACTGCCGCAGCTGCAGAGAGGAACAGACTAATAAAACAACCGAACATTTTCTCTGCGAATGTCCAGCTCTGGCCAATATCAGGCAACGTGTATTTGAAAACCTCTCCATAAATGATTTAGGGGATGTTTCGAAACTTAAAATAGGAGATAAAAGGATAAATTTGACGGATGCATCTAAATCCATAGCTTACTGCTACTTTCACGCTAACGTTTTTCACGAGTACGGCTACAAAATGCTAATTGTGTCCTAGCCTACGATCTGGACGGGACTGCCGCTCCTACCTATGTACCAGAGTCGCAAGAGAATGGCAATTTCACTTACCGCCTCGTCTAACGATACTTCTTCAAATTAGACTGACCCAGGCCGAAATCCGACTTCAGTACATGAGCCATCTTCACACCCATCGATTATAATTTGCGGAGCTGAAAATTTTTTTTATCATTCCAATTAAAGTCCTGAAAGAGCTCTATTCAAATATCCAGGGGTGGTAGCAGTAAGTCGTTTCCTCTTCATACAAAAACCTTCTCATCTCTTTACCCATTCAACCGACCACCCTACCTGCAATCCCAACAATCTCCAATAAAAAACACATGAATTTTATTCTCGCGCCAAACTTTAACATTATGTATATTAAAAACAAACCACTAACGCTTCAACAAATTTATAATTCCAGCATTATTTAGATTTGCTGACTGAACCAGGAGTGGCCAGCCTTAAATCTCTTTAAAGTCTGCCGGAAAAACGACAATGAATTCTATAAATTCTCGCTGGATGCTGTGATATCATATCGTTTCAAAATAATGGCCAACATCGAAGTCGCCAATCCACCCACAACCCCAGCAGCCACCGACATGATTATCGGGGACCCGCGATGATAGAAGCTGAGGAGAGCAAAGGAGCCAACCACCGCCAACCAAGGTAAATTTTAATTTTGAATTCTTTGTTTAACTCTTCAGAATAATTAATGTTCTTTATTTTTCAGTGGAATAAATTAAAGGATGAAGTAAATCTACAAGCTGGTATCCTGAGCATCACTGCTGTCTACACCCTCCCAAGCCAACAACCAGCGCGAGCTAATTAAAGGACGACGGACGGGAAGGAATTTTCCATCCCACAAAATCGACACAAAATAATTAATTACACATATAAAACATATACAATTTATATTATCACATTACATAATAATATCATCATTAAATTGCAAACAATTTTTTTATTTTCTTGCCATCCTCCAATCTGTAACACCTGCTCCACCCTGGTTAAAGTGAAGGCTCCAACCTGGTCGCACACCTCTCTTTCTTAAAAGTTTCAAAAATGTAACACAAAATTTCTTGATTTCGCCAGGATTTGCACCAGGGTATCATAAATCGCAGGCAGCAATCCGACAAATTTATGACGTCACAGGATCGGCTGATCGCACGCACGTATGAATAGTTCATAGTTTACTACTATTACCATCTTCGTCGAAATGTTAAATTCTCATTCATAAAACCAAAAGCCCCGCCTTAGGCGGGGCACATTCCTGAAATATTTGTAATTTTTCACATCTGAAAATTTCATATTGCATTTCTTGGTTTCGCCATGATTTGCATCAGGGTATCATGAATCGCAGGCAGCACGGCGATAAATTCAGTTGAACACACCTCCTCAAGAAGGGGAAATGAGAAACTGGTAATAAAATATTAAATAAGTTCACAATTGCATTTTTAACTACTTCCATCTCCTTCGAAATATTTTTTCTCTCATTCTAACTCATTACTTGAATTCCAACTTGCAACTTGTTTAGGAGAAATCGTCATCGTTTTTCTATTCCTTTCACACTATCGGGAATATGATTTAAACTCTTTCCAAATAAAATTTCCGATTTCTTGACATTATTTACATTTGTTTGCCAAAATGGGGGACCAGAAGCCAATTTGAAGTTAAAAAAAAATGTAATTTCTAGTTACTTTATAATATTTATTTTTCCTAAGTATTTAATACAATTTGGGAAATTTACAAATAATTTATGAATTATTATATTATTTGCAGCTGAAGCTCTAAAATTCTTAATGAGGCACGGTGCTCCACCAGCAGCACAGGTGGCACCTACAGCTGTCATCTTGTTGATGCTGGTGACTTAATTAAGCTGGAAAAGTCGTAATGTGAAGTAATTTATTTCTTCTTTTGTGAAATTTTATGCTTTCAATAATAATGTTGTATGATTTCAGACAGAATTTCCACCGTTTTGTGCATATAAAATACCTGGAAATTTTAGAACAAGGTTGTCACAGGCACAGCGGCCGTTTGTCAAAATGTCAACCAATGCCCGTGATGGGATATAAATTCAGCAAAATTATAAAAAAAGTGATATTTTGTGTTATTTAAGTTTTCTTAGAATAATTTCGTGTGTTTTGAGTTGTTTGTCGTGGGCATTTTAAGATTCTAAAATTCAATTACCGCAGCATCATTGCCATCTGGCCGTGCAATCGCCATGTCCAACTGCCACAACTGGCGCAAGAAAATCAAATCATTAAATAACCCAAAGACTACCTTGAATATTTTTATTTCATAATTTATAATAATAAAGAATTATTTATCAACTTAATTAATTCGGAGATTTTTTTTTATAATTAAAAAAAAAAAAGAATGAGAATTTCTTGCCCATCGCCATTGAAATAAATAATTCTTTTTTTTATGGTTGGTGGTGACAAGTTGTCGAAAAACGTGCTGACAAATTTCTTAGTTCCGCCAGGATTTGCACTAGGGAATCATGAATCGCAGGCAGCACGACGATAAATTCAGTTGAACACACCCCCTCAAGAAGGGGAAATGAGAAACAAAATATTAAATAAGTTCACAATTGCATTTTTAACTACTTCCATCTCCTTCGAAATATTTTTTCTCTCATTACTTGAATTCCAACTTGCAACTTGTTTAGGAGAAATCGTCATCGTTTTTCTATTCCTTTCACACTATCGGGAATATGATTTTTATCTCTTTCCAAATAAAATTTCCGATTTCTTGACATTATTTACATTTGCTTGCTAAAATGGGGGACCAGAAGCCAATTTGAAGTTAAAAAAATTTAATTTCTAGTTATTTTATAATATTTATTTTTCCTAAGTATTTAATACAAATTGGGAAATTTACAAATAATTCATATTATTTCCAGCTGAAGCTCTAAAATTTTTAATGACGCACGATGCACCACCAGCAGCACGGATGGCACCCACAGCTGTCATCTTGTTGATGATGGTTACTTAATTAACTCAAAAAATCGTAATGTGAAGTAATTTATTTCTTCTTTTGTGAAATTTTATGTTTTCAATAATAATATTTTGTATGATTTCAGTCAGCATTTCCACCGTTTTGTGCATATTACCTGTAAATTTTAGAACAAAATTGGGGTCTTCCACCGGCAGGGCAGCCGTTGGCCACCTCCAATTGCCACAAGAAAATCAAAAAGGAATCATTAAAAATAACCTGAAGACTGCCTTGAATATTTTTATTTTATAATTTATAATAATAATGAATTATTTATTAACTTGATTTGGAGATTTATTATAATAATTTAAAAAAAAAATAGAATGAGAATCTTTGAAATATTATTTTTTATGCTGACTTTTATGCTTATGCTGTGTGCACACGCAAGGTGGAAAAACGTGCTGACAAATTTCTTAGTTCCGCCAGGATTTGCACTAGGGAATCATAAATCGCAGGAAGCAAGTCGACAAAGCATAGGATCAGCTGACGTCACTTCGCCTCAAGAAAATATTTTTTTAAAAAGTTCACAATCCCTATTTGACTATATTTTCATCCCTTAATAACAGCTTCAGATTTTCGGCCAGCCGAAATGCCAGCGCGAGCTTTACGAAATTTTAAATTTTGAGCTGGCTGCTGTCATTATCTTCTTCTTGATCTATGCTTCGAGTCGAGTTTTGTATGCAAAAGTTAATATTTTAGGATTGTTTTGTCATTTAAAATGGAAAAAAGCTAATAGAACTAGTGAAAGAGGGGTCCTTACGCCTAAAAAGAAATTGCTAATACTATGTATAAACATTAATACTTTGTTTGACAATTCCGAAGGAAACCAAGCTGTTAATTGTCAAGCTCTAATTGTGCCTTTGCCGACTTTTTAGGTAGCGTGAACATTACAAGCCAGCCGAAAAGCTGGCAGAAAAGCACCAATTGTGTTTCTCGCCTTATGCTTGCAAATTTTATAGAAGCAATTGCCATATCGTATTTCTATCTCCCTTAAACTATCACTAGTAAAACAATTTTGATCTCTTTCTAAATTAAATATGTCGTCAAGATATCACGAACAAGGCGGCAGACACAAACTGTCAAATAAAATGAAACGAAATTCAGGCAGAAACACTGACATATAGAATTATTATATGTCAGTGGGCAGAAAAGTATATTTTTCTTAAAATTTTCGAATAAATAATACAAAAAAACTTTAATTTTCAGCTTCGCTTACGGCACCGCGACTCACATTGCCCAAGCGATGTCTGCTGTCAGGTAAATTGGCGGCACCTGCTGTGGATATTGTAGAAAAATTGAAGGGATTGAGATGGTCATTACAAGGAAATAAATCAATTGCCGTCAGTACAACCTTTCCACGGATGTCTATCTACCTTGGTTATCCACAACGTCCATCCATTAACCATTGAGTTACCATTGCCACCATGCTAGGGTCATACAGCATTTACCTGATAATCAGCAGATAGTCAGATTGTCTAGAATCCGCAATCATCAGTTTCGAGCGTAGTGCTTCAAGTTTATAAATAATTTTGTTAAGAAAATAATGAAATAAAAATATTCAAGGCAGTCTTCGGGTAATTTAATGCTTCCTTTTTGACTTTCTTGTGGCAATTGGACATGGTGGCCAACGGCTGCGGTGGATGATCCCAATTTTGTTCTTCCAGGTATTTTATGCACAAAACGGTGGAAATTCTGACTGAAATCATACAACATTATTATTGAAAACATAAAATTTCACAAAAGAAGAAATAAATTACTTCACATTACGATTTCTTCAGCATAATTAAGTAACCAGCGGCAACAAGATGACAACTGTGGGTGCCACCCGTGCTGCTGGTGCCTCATTAAGAATTTTAGAGTTTCACCCGCAAATAATATAATATTTCATGAATTATTTGTAAATTTCTCAATTTGTATTAAATACTTAGGAAAAATAAATATTATAAAGTAACTAGAAATTACATTTTTTTTTTAACTTCAAATTGGCTTCTGGTCCCCCATTTTGGCAAACAAATGTAAATAATGTCAAGAAATCGGAAATTTTATTTGGAAAGAGATAAAAATCATATTCCCGATAGTGTGAAAGGAATAGAAAAACGATGACGATATCTCCTAAACAAGTTGCAAGTTGGAATTCAAGTAATGAGTTAGAATGAGAAAAAAATATTTCGAAGGAGATGGAAGTAGTAAAAAAAGCAATTGTGAACTTATTAAATATTTTATTCCCAGGTTCTCATTTCTCCTTCTTGAGGAGAAGTGTGTTCAAACTGAATTTATCGTCGTGCTGCCTGCGATTCATGATTCCCTAGTGCAAATCCTGGCGGAACTCAGAATAATGTAGTACAAATGCGAAATAATTTTAGCTGGGAAGTACCACTGACATATAATATATCTATATGTCAGTGGGAAGTACAAAAAATATTTTAAGGAAGGGCTGCCAGCTGGATTTAAAAGGGAAGGATTACCAGTTGTATTTAAAAAATTTAAATAAAACATTTCGGAGAAGATGGAAGAAATTTATAATCTTCAATTGTGAACCGTTGAGGGGAAGTGCGCGTCTTCTGACGTCTTAAATTTGTCCTCTGACGTCATAAATTTGTAGTATTGCTGCATGTGATTTATGATACCCTGGTGTAAATCCTGGCGAATATGCTACGTTTTTGAAACTTTTAAGAAAGAAAAAATTTTAGTGCTGCGACTGGGTTCGAGAGTGCTCGCTTTTAATACGGGGTTGATGAGAGTAGAATTTCGAGGAAAATGAAAGAAATAGTTACAAATGCAATTGTGAACTAGTTAACTATTTAGGGGAAGTGCGATCAGCAGAGCAAATACGATGAATTAGAATGAGAGAAAAAAACACAGTGATGAAAATAGTTTGAAAAGGAATTGTATACTTTTGACGTCATACTTAGAAGTGACGTCAGCTGAATCAAGTGACGTCAATTGAATGTGTCGACTTGCTGCCTGTGGTTCATGAGACCCTGGTGCAAATCCTGGCGAATCCAAGAAATTTTAAGTTACGTTTTTGCAGAGAAAATTTTGGTGTGCGACTTGCTACCCTGCTACGACCCTACGCATGATACAGATTGGGGGATGACAAGGAAATGAAAAATTGTTTTTTTTTTAAACTAAGAAAGAAATTTAATCTCGAGAAGATAATAAATTACATACATGTAAATTTTAATCACTTAATTAATAACTTGTGTTTTATTTATTTTATGTTTCGGTCGGTGGTCGGTGGTTGTTTTTTGAAAATCCCTTTCCATCGTCCTTGCTGTTGGATGGGGTGGGTGGACAGCAGTGATGCAGGAGATTTACTTCGTCCTTTAATTTATTGCACTGGAAATTAAAGAACATTATTTTGAGGAGTTAAACAAATAATTGAAAATAAAAATAATTACCGTGGTTGATGATTGGCTCCTTTGCTCTCAGTCACCATCACCGGGAGTCGCCGCTAATCATGTCGGTGGTTGCTGGGGTTGTGGGTGGAGTGGCGACTTCGAAATTAGCGCTACTTTTGAAACGATATGATGTCACAGCTTCCAGCGAGTATATTCAATATATTTTCGTTTTTCCGCCAGACTTTAAAGAGATTTAAGGCCGACCATCCTGGTTTATCCAGCAAATCTAGATAATGCTGGAATTACAACATTTGTTCAAGCGTTAGTGGTTTGTTTTTATTAATTTAATGTTTAAGTTTGCAAAGAGAATAAAATTCATGTTATTGGAGATTGTTGGAATTGTGGATAGGGTGTGGTGGTTGAATGGGTAAAAAGATGAGAAGAGAAGATGATACCTAGAATATCATTTGTTTGTACCCTGGATATTTAAATAGAGCTTTTTGAAGACTTCGATTAGAATGATAAAAACAGATTTCACCCCATCTCCGCGAATAATCGGTGATGATGATTTAAGCAGAGGCCGTTGTTGTTGGAAAGGGCTCCTCCCTCGAATTCAGATCCGCTGTTTGCCAAAAAATTCCAAGGGGTTAGGGATTTATGCCCATCGCCCTTGGCGTTTTCGTGTAAAGGGGTTTAAATTCGAGGTTAAAAAGTATATAGTTAATGCATTTTATATATATATATTTAGGGTGGAGTGAAAAAACTGTTTTTTTTACAACGGCTAGGGCATACCTGCAGAAAGTTGTCATTTTAGCTTACAAATGAAGACTAAAAATATTATTCACCTCATTGCATGTTAAGAGGTGCCCCAGATGGTATAAAGATTTAAAAAAAATTACAAAATCAGCCTTTTGCCCACCTCGAAGATTGGTTTTTTTTATTTATGTTGTAGTCAAAATAAACATTACAATTCTTAATTTTGGCTCTTTTTAAACACAAACTAGTTGGGATGTGGGTTCGACCCGTTCGGTCCATACGATCAACTTCCCAGTATGATGGATGTTGAATATTATGATTGGATATTTTAATAATAAATGAACAATAGGCAATATAGAATATATGTATAATACTGAGAATTTGTCACAATTGTTTATCAATATTTTCGCTAAAATGTCAAACTAAATGTGCGCACCTACAAAATTAGGATGACGAAAATGAATATAAAATTGATGTGTTAATGTTTTTCGGCACCTCAATGAAGTCGAAATAGTTTTTAGTTCGCGCGGTATCGTGCAGGTACAAAAATCACTTAAGTCATTTAAACCAAAACACCGCTGGACGGAATATTATAAAAATCTTTTCAGATTATATTGTCGCTAATACGCTTCGAACGGCACCTCAAGTAAGTCAATATCTTTTATGGTTCGGGCCATATCGTGCAGGTACAAAAATCACTTACGCCGCTTAAACAAAAAAACGGCTCGATCGAATTTTATGAAAATCTTTTCAGATCATATTTTGGTTAATACTCTTCGAACGGCACGTCAACTAAGTCGATATCTTTTATAGTTCGCGGGATATCGTGCAGGTACAACAATCACTTAAGTCATTTAAACCAAAAAACCGCTGGACCGAATATTATAAAAATCTTTTCAGATTATATTGTCGCTAATACGCTTCGAACGGCACCTCAAGTAAGTCAATATCTTTCGTGGTTCGGGCGATATCGTGCAGGTACAAAAATCGCTTACGTCGGTTAATCAAAAAAACGGCTGGACCGAATTTCATGTAAATCTTTTCAGATCATATTTCGGTTGATACGCTTCGAACGACACCTCAACGAAGTCGATATCAGTTTTGGTTCGCGCGATATCGTGCAGGAAAAAATGACCACATCCGTACGCACATACACACACACACACACACACACATACTTCCTCCCAATTTTTTGCTTAAAATGCTCCTGGGACCTTGAAAGATAAAAATACGTTGAAATTTTCGATTTCGATTTTCGGACCGATTACAATAACTTACTGGGAAGTTAAAAAAACTATAACGCAAGTTTTAGAACAAAACTTATCATGCAAACTACAAACAAGATATTTTTTACCATTTTTACAAATTTTAAGAAAACCTCATATTTATGTATAAATGGGGCACACTATATATATATATATATATATATATATATATATATATATATATATATATATATATATATATATATATTAGGGTGGCCCTTATTTTCAAAAAGTCGGAAATTTCCACATGCTAACCCCTGGATTGGTGCTCTATACCGAAAAAAAAATCCTCTAAAAATTTCAGCTGAATTGGTTAAGTCTTACCCGTGCCGAAAACGGGGTAAAGTTTGGTAGTTTATATGGAAATTTTTATTAATCAACATTTTTGATTTGCTTCCAATTTTTTTTATGCAGTCCCTAAACAAAATAAGCGGACCCGTATTTTTTCTTTTTTAATTTTGGTCAGTATTTTAAAAAATAAGGGGGGGTTAAGTTTACGTCATTCGCCGATTATGCCCTTTTCCAAATCGTTATTGCTCCGGTTCTATTCATCGTATCGAGTTAAATGAGATATCATTTTAAAAGTAATGAAGAGGTCTTTATTTATATATTTATAGTTGTGAAAAATTTTCAACTTAGTATTTGTTATTAACAATTAAAAATTTTAAAAACCGTCTACTATGCGTACGCGTTTTTTTTTAAATTTAAAAAAATACTATCGTATTCCCCGGAAAATTTCCTATAAAAAACATATTTTTCCAGAGTGGTAGGTCAACTTAGTATTTGTTATTAACAAATAATATTGTATTTATTATTAACAAATAATATAGTATTTCTTATTAGCAAATACTATCATATTCCCATAGAGAGGCCCTTATTTGTACTAGCGATTTTTTTTGTAACATTTTTGGTGGTGCTAACCCCTAGAATGGTGGTGAAAAAAATGGTATAGAAATTTAGAAACCTATAGAAATTTCAGCTGAAATGATACAGTTTTTCTCGAATCGCTAAACATGCACTATCTTGTAACTTTAATTTTACTTCACGCAAATTAAAAAAAAAACTTTAACACTTCTCTCTTTGACGGTAACTTATTGCCATAATTTGAGGCGAATAATTCCCAATTAAATAAACCGCCGAGTCTTTTCGCAAAATTCTTTCCGAAGATGAAGCCATGACAAATAATAGATAGGCAAATAGAAAATACTACAACACTACGCAAAAATAATACAACTTATATTAAAAGTCACTTCCTATATGTCATAAGATACTTCCACTAACAAAATACAACTCTTTTACTAGCTTGTTCAGCTTACTAGGAACGTCCGACTAAATATGTTACCTTATTCGTCTTACTGAAAACAGATACTGACTTGATGGACCTCCCCCTCCACATGGCACAAGGATCTTTCTACCTGTACTTTTTGTGGTCGTAAAGAAGCCATAAAAAGTACGGAGAAAAACATGCTGGTGCCGTGTAGGCGGGTCATAAAGTCAGTAACTATTTTCAGTAAGACGAATAAGGTTACATATTTAGTCGGACGTTCCTAGTAAGCTGAACAAGCAAGTAAAAGAGTTATGTTTTGTTATTACCTGCTATGGCTTCATCTTCGTTCACGAAAAGAAGATTATTTAATTAGGAATTACTGTCGCGGAGTGAATTTATCAGTCGCAACTGATGTATTTCATATAGAATATATTTAGTTACCTACCACTATGGAAAAATTTGTTTTTTATAGTAAATTTTCCGGGGAATACGATAGTAATTTTTTAAATTAAAAAAAAAAACGCGAACGCATAGTACAGTTTTTTAAATTTTTAATTGTTAATAACAAATACTAAGTTGAAAATTTTTTCACAACTATAAATATATAAATAAAGACCTCTTCACTACCTTTAAAATGATATTTCATTTAACTCGATACGATGAATAGAACCGGAGCAATAACGATTTGGAAAAGGGCATAATCGGCGAATGACGTAAACTTAACCCCCCCTTATTTTTTAAAATACTGACCAAAATTAAAAAAGAAAAAATACGGGTCCGCTTATTTTGTTTAGGGACTGCATAAAAAAAATTGGAAGCAAATCAAAAATGTTGATTAATAAAAATTTCCATATAAACTACCAAACTTTACCCCGTTTTCGGCACGGGTAAGACTTAACCAATTCAGCTGAAATTTTTAGAGGATTTTTTTTTCGGTATAGAGCACCATTCTAGGGGTTAGCATGTGGAAATTTCCGATTTTTTGAAAATAAGGGCCACCCTAATATATATATATATATATATATATATATATATATATATATATATATATATATAACAAACAAAAAATGAAAATTCAAAATCCATAGTGCAAGCAGTTGCAAAGGGCATTGACTTCCAACTAACCGAGCATGATCTTGATCAGGCATATCGACTGCGAAGGAGGTCAACGGCCCCAGGCCCCATCATCGTTTGCTTTACTAGTCAAAAAACTAGAAGCGGGTTCATGCAATCATTTAGAGCTGCAGTGAAAAACCAAAACAACGGTCCTGGATTATCTGCGTGCAAAGTACATCGAGAACTGGGTGAAGGCAAAATTTTTGTTGGTGATCACTTGACTGCGTTAAATGCGATTCTTTTCAAGGAAGCCAAGGATAAGTTGAAAGGGAATGGATTTAAATATGTATGGACTAGAGATGGCGCAATTTACGCAAGAAAGACAGAAGGTGAAAATATTATTAGAATTAGGAAAAAAGAAGATTTAGATAATTTAATTTAATTTAAAGTTAGTTGTTATTTATATATTTATTTCATAAGTTTTTTTGTTTTGTTTTTTGTTTTTTTTTTAATGGCTGAATTATTAAAAGAGTTTGATCAAAATATCGTAAATCGTACAGAATTTCTAAACACTGAAACTGAGCTTAGATCTTTTTTTGTTGGAAATAACTTTAGCTTTAAGGTATTCTGTATGAATATAAGGAGTGTCCCAAAACACTATGATGAATTTTTGATTTTGCTACACAACTTAGAAGTAGAATTTGACATAATAATACTAACCGAAACATGGCTTAGAGACAATGATTGTTATAATATGGAAGGATTCATAACTTTTAAGAAACCAAATGTATTAAATAAATGCGATGGCGTTATGGTATACGTGAGAGATAATCAGGGGCGGCGCTTTCATAGGTGCAAATGGTGCACTTGCACCGGGCGCAATTGGACAAGGGCGCAATTCCAGAAAATCTTTAAAAAAATTGAAAAAGTGTTCCCGTGACCTTATTTTCATCTATTAAAGGAATTGTGTCTTTTTCTATTGCGATCAAAAAATTAAGAGCTAATGGGGCGCAATATGGCAAACTGCACCGGGCGCAAAAAACCTAAGTGCCGGCTCTGGAGATAATCATATGGTAAGAATGCTGGACTGCAAAATCACTGATGCTAACGTGATTGAATTATCCATTGACTTACCAGGGCATGACAAAATTAATATCACCTGTGTGTATAGGTCCCCGAGTCAAAACCCCATCAATTTCATAAACTCACTCGATAAGTACCTTGAAAACAGGAAAGGAATTAGAAACCATATGGTTGTAGGAGATATAAACATAAATATCCTGGATTCTAAATCAGTTATAACAAACGAGTATTTGGATGTTATGACTAAAAATGGGTTTAATGAGTATTTGTTGGGTAAAACAAGAATAGGGAACAACAAGGGCACCTGTATCGACCACATATTTCTTAAGAATACCACCGAATTTTCCTTCACTCCTGCGATCTTCGAAACATATATAACTGACCATTTCTCTGTTACAGCAAAACTAACTGCGGCAGCGGCACTAGTGCATAACAACCAAAACAGAATATACACAAATCATGTCGACTTAAAAAAACTTAATGATACCTTAGTCCACGAAAGTTGGGATCAGATATATAAACAACAGGATGTAGACATTTGCATGAATAACTTTTACGAAATCATAAACAAGGCAATAGCAGAGAGTTCTAAGAAAAAAATGGGAAAAAAAGTTAAATATAAGCCGATAAAACAATGGATTACACCTGGAATTGTCAATTCGATAAAACAGAGAAATAAACTTGGCAGAGAACTTAGAAGTCAACCTTTTTGTGAATCTCTTAAGAATAAATATAAACAATACCGCAACAAACTAAACTACTTGATAAGAACTGCTAAAATGCTCTACTATAAGAATGAAATTCATAAAGTTAAGAACAACCCCAAAAAGCTCTGGAACAAAGTTAATGAAATCACTTTTAAATCCAAAGCTAATACATCAGTTGCTCAAATACGTTTGAAGGATGGTCGAATCACGAGAAAAGCGGCAGAAATAGCAGAGGAATTCAACGAGTTTTTCACATATGTAGGAGAAAACATTTCCAAAAACGTAGATTGCGCTAGTCAAATGCAAATACCATACCAACCTATTCTAAGAAACCCTAACCACCTTGATGATTTACCTCCCATAACTTTGAAAGAAATACAAGATTATATTACTAATCTAGATGACAGAAAGGCTGCAGGGTTAGACAATTATACGCCCAAAATTATCAAAGCTATATCAGGTCACATCATGGAACCTTTGCTTTTCATTTTTAATAAATCACTTTCTGAAGGTGTTTTTCCTAAAAGATTGAAAATATCTGTACTAACTCCCGTACCTAAAGGAGGTGACAAACTTAATCCAAATAACTACAGACCGATATCTCTAACCTCGGTTCTAAGTAAATTTTTTGAGAAGTGCATTAAAGCAAGGTTAATGAAATATCTAGTTGAAAACCACATCCTTGCACCGAATCAATATGGTTTTAAGCCTAGAAACAGCACAACAGACGCACTATATGACTTGTCTGAGTATATAAACCGCGCCATTGATAACAACGAAAATGTGGTTGGCATCTTCCTAGACCTAAAAAAGGCATTCGACACCGTAAATCACCTAAACCTGCTTCACAAACTTGAGTGTATTGGTATTCGAGGTAAGGCACTCATCCTTCTAAAGTCTTATCTAAATGAAAGGACACAGTGCGTAAGGGTAATGGATGCAGTTAGTGATTCCTTATTAGTGAGATGTGGCGTGCCCCAGGGTACAGTACTAGCAGTGGTGTTGTCGAGCCGGAACGCTCCGGAACGTCGTTCCGGTACTTCCTTTTTGGACCGGAACGCGTTCCGGAACTAAAGATGATTTCTGATAACAGGAATTGGCTGACGTATTGAAAAAAAATTAAAAAGAATTGCTGATTTGTTTTCTAATTTTTGACGAATTTTTATATGTATTATCATAGACAAATAAAAGGAAAGATGTTCCATTTCAAATAAGAAAAGTGTGCACTTTCCTGATGAAAGAGCTTTCCTATTGCTGAGAGAGCTGCACTATTAATTAAGAATATCCATTACCATTAATAACCATAAAGTATAATTTCCACTTCATATTTTTAAATTTGTTACTCTTGAAATCTTGCAAAACGCAATAATTTTCTTTACGAAAATTAAACATTTCCCAATCTGAAAAATAAAAACATATTGCGGAAATGTTTTTTGTAAATCAAAACGAAATCAAAATTCGCACAAAACAAACGATTTTACTTACTTTTGCAAAGTAGTAAAAACCGAAAAGTCTGACCTGAAAAAACAAAGTTGTAACTGCCTCCAAATGGGCAATTTATTTTTGTCATTCAAACAAAAATCAAACAGCTGTTTTCTAATTCAAATAGATTCCCGCCCACAATTTTATCCTCTTAATAAAATTTTTCTAGAAAAAAATATAAACATTCTTATATTATGTACGTATGCCGATATTTCATAAATAAGAAAACCTGTAAAAAAAGCGCAAACGCAAACAACTCGACCATTCTCCCATGCTCCCATCCATCCCTAACATTTTTCTTTTCATTTAGTTTCACTCTCTCCACATATGAAACTTACTCATGTCTCTTGACAATGCCACCGAAAATAATAATTTAGCGGGGGCAGGTTTCGTTTGGAGGAAGCTTAAATGGAGGAAATAGGAAAGCTCTTTCATCAGGATAGTGCACACTTTTCTTATAGGAAATGGAACATCTTTCCTTTTATTTGTCTATGGTATTATTATAAACAAGGGTTTTGAACCAAACCCGAACCGACTTTTTGTTGTATTGGTAGATGAAATTCCCATCTTTGTAGTTTTTACATTTCCCACCCATAGTGTAAGAATTTGAGTATGTATGTGAGTAAATTTGGGACATGAGACCGCACAGAGCGGTCGCCTACCCAGGATCGGCCCTGTCTATATAATTATATATACGCGTTCCGGTAAAAGAAAAATTAGCACAACACCACTGAGTACTAGGCCCCTTACTTTATCTAGTCTATGTTAATGATCTATGTAATATGGAGCAAAATGGAATAAGTGGACATATTGTTGCCTACGCTGACGATACAGCTCTTCTATTCAAAGCAAAAAACTGGACTACGGCCATATCTTTGGCTAAAGATGGCCTAAAAAATGTGTATAATTGGCTCTGCCTTAATAAACTAGCGCTGAATCTAGAAAAGACACAATTTATGACCTTCGGACACAGCAAAATCTTCAACCCAAGTGAAAACTATTTAAAACTAAAAAACATAAAACTAAAATATACAAAAGAGGTAAAATACTTGGGGGTTGTCATAGATAGTGACCTTAAATGGAAAAAGCATATATTCAACACTGCAAATAGACTGCGGCAAACCATATATAAATTTAGAATACTTAGAAATTATGTCGGCCTTGAAATTCTAAAAAATGTTTATTTTGCGATTGCTCAATCAATTCTCCAGTATGGGATAATAGTCTGGGGTGCTACTCACGGAAGTACTATTAACATTTTGCACAATGTCCAAAGCAAATTAATAAAAATGTGCCTAGGTAAAACTAAATACTATTCGACAACTCAGGCATTTGCCGAATTCAATGTAATGGGCATTAGGCAATTATACACAGTAACGCTCCTGAAATTCGTATACCAGAACTTGGAAAAATTTGCCACGAGAATGACAAGACATGACACGCGTGCGCAACGTAATCGACCACTAGATATTCCAAGATGTAAGAAATCCCTAGTGCAACGCCATGCAAGTATATTAGGCCCAAAACTGTATAATAGTTTACCAATGTACATAAGAAATTATATACATAAATGAATTTAATTTTAAAATGCTACTTAAAAAATATGTCATATCGAAAAGAGATGTACTCAATGAATTTATTCAGTGATTAATATAGAACTAAATATTAGATAGTATTAAATATTTAGATGTAAGAACTTTGAAAATTAGTTTTCTTTTTTTTTCTTTTTTTTTGGAATTGCGGGAGTGCGGGAATGCGGGAATGCGGGAGTGCGGGAATGCGGGAATGCGGGAGTGCGGGAATGCGGGAGTGCGGGAATGCGGGAGTGCGGGAATGCGGGAGTGCGGGAATGCGGGAGTGCGGGAATGCGGGAGTGCGGGAATGCGGGAGTGCGGGAGTGCGGGAATGCGGGAATGTGGGAATGCGGGAGTGCGGGAATGCGGGAATGCGGGAATGCGGGAGTGCGGGAATGCGGGAGTGCGGGAATGCGGGAGTGCGGGAATGCGGGAATGCGGGAGTGCGGGAATGCGGGAGTGCGGGAATGCGGGAGTGCGGGAATGCGGGAATGTGGGAATGCGGTAGTGCGGGAATGCGGGAATGCGGGAGTGCGGGAATGCGGGAATGTGGGAATGCGGGAGTGCGGGAATGCGGGAGTGCGGGAATGCGGGAGTGCGGGAATGCGGGAATGTGGGAATGCGGGAGTGCGGGAATGCGGGAATGCGGGAGTGCGGGAATGCGGGAGTGCGGGAGTGCGGGAATGCGGGAATGCGGGAGTGCGGGAATGCGGGAGTGCGGGAATGCGGGAGTGCGGGAATGCGGGAATGCGGGAGTGCGGGAATGCGGGAATGCGGGAGTGCGGGAATGCGGGAGTGCGGGAATGCGGGAATGCGGGAGTGCGGGAATGCGGGAATGCGGGAATGCGGGAGTGCGGGAATGCGGGAATGCGGGAGTGCGGGAATGCGGGAATGCGGGAATGCGGGAGTGCGGGAATGCGGGAATGCGGGAGTGCGGGAATGCGGGAGTGCGGGAATGCGGGAGTGCGGGAATGCGGGAGTGCGGGAATGCGGGAATGCGGGAGTGCGGGAATGCGGGAGTGCGGGAGTGCGGGAGTGCGGGAATGCGGGAATGCGGGAATGCGGGAGTGCGGGAATGCGGGAGTGCGGGAATGCGGGAATGCGGGAGTGCGGGAGTGCGGGAATGCGGGAATGTGGGAATGCGGGAGTGCGGGAGTGCGGGAATGCGGGAATGTGGGAATGCGGGAGTGCGGGAATGCGGGAGTGCGGGAATGCGGGAATGCGGGAATGCGGGAGTGCGGGAATGCGGGAATGCGGGAGTGCGGGAATGCGGGAGTGCGGGAATGCGGGAGTGCGGGAATGCGGGAGTGCGGGAATGCGGGAGTGCGGGAATGCGGGAATGCGGGAGTGCGGGAATGCGGGAGTGCGGGAATGCGGGAATGTGGGAATGCGGGAGTGCGTTAATGCGGGAATGCGGGAATGCGGGAGTGCGGGAATGCGGGAGTGCGGGAGTGCGGGAATGCGGGAGTGCGGGAATGCGGGAGTGCGGGAATGCGGGAATGCGGGAGTGCGGGAGTGCGGGAATGCGGGAGTGCGGGAATGCGGGAATGCGGGAATGCGGGAGTGCGGGAATGCGGGAGTGCGGGAGTGCGGGAATGCGGGAATGCGGGAGTGCGGGAATGCGGGAGTGCGGGAATGCGGGAATGCGGGAGTGCGGGAATGCGGGAGTGCGGGAATGCGGGAGTGCGGGAATGCGGGAGTGCGGGAATGCGGGAGTGCGGGAATGCGGGAATGCGGGAGTGCGGGAATGCGGGAGTGCGGGAATGCGGGAGTGCGGGAATGCGGGAATGTGGGAATGCGGGAGTGCGGGAGTGCGGGAATGCGGGAATGCGGGAGTGCGGGAGTGCGGGAATGCGGGAGTGCGGGAATGCGGGAGTGCGGGAATGCGGGAGTGCGGGAATGCGGGAATGCGGGAGTGCGGGAATGCGGGAATGCGGGAATGCGGGAATGCGGGAGTGCGGGAATGCGGGAATGCGGGAGTGCGGGAATGCGGGAGTGCGGGAATGCGGGAATGCGGGAGTGCGGGAATGCGGGAGTGCGGGAATGCGGGAATGCGGGAATGCGGGAGTGCGGGAATGCGGGAATGCGGGAGTGCGGGAATGCGGGAGTGCGGGAATGCGGGAGTGCGGGAATGCGGGAGTGCGGGAGTGCGGGAATGCGGGAATGTGGGAATGCGGGAGTGCGGGAATGCGGGAATGCGGGAATGCGGGAATGCGGGAGTGCGGGAATGCGGGAGTGCGGGAATGCGGGAATGCGGGAATGCGGGAGTGCGGGAATGCGGGAATGCGGGAGTGCGGGAATGCGGGAGTGCGGGAATGCGGGAATGCGGGAGTGCGGGAATGCGGGAATGCGGGAGTGCGGGAATGCGGGAGCGCGGGAGTGCGGGAATGCGGGAGTGCGGGAATGCGGGAATGCGGGAATGCGGGAATGCGGGAGTGCGGGAATCTAAATTATCTAAAATCTTAGGGTCAAATATGAAAGTTATAAACATATAGTGCCCCATTTATACATAAATATGAGGTTTTCTTAAAATTTGTAAAAATGGTAAAAAATATCTTGTTTGTAGTTTGCATGATAAGTTTTGTTCTAAAACTTGCGTTATAGTTTTGTTTGTGTTTAAAAAGAGCCAAAATTAAGAATTGTAATGTTTATTTTGACTACAACATAAATAAAAAAAACCAATATTCGAGGTGGGCAAAAGGCTGATTTTGTAATTTTTTTTAAATCTTTATACCATCTGGGGCACCTCTTAACATGCAATGAGGTGAATAATATTTTTAGTGTTCATTTGTAAGCTAAAATGACAACTTTCTGCAGGTATGCCCTAGCCGTTGTCAAAAAAACAGTTTTTTCACTCCACCCTAATATATATATATATATATATATATATATATATATATATATATATATATATATATATTCAAAACTAAACGTTTTTTCTATATAAACAAAACTCATTACATTTATTTGGTGAGATTGCACGCAATTTTGACATTAAAATTGGCACTTGGTACTTTTCGACATAAGCTTAGGAAAAAGAGTACTGAAAAAGTACAAAATAGCGCCCATTTTATTACCTTTGAAAATTTTCCGGTTTTGGGAAAATTCTGGAGTGGCCCTTTTTTGGATGGGAAATTGTTAGGGACCTGAATTCAATCCCACCCCGGGCTGATCAGTATTTCCCGAGATAATGGGCATTCTGCAGCCCCCCCTTGGGGAAATCACAAAAGGGGGGATAACTCCCGAACACCTTGGAATTTCTGGACCAAATCAAGTGCGCTGAACTCGGGAGAGCGAGCCCTTTCCAACGATACCCCATTCATTAAGATCCCAGCACTTTTGTGAAATCGACCAAAAATATCCCAAGGGGTAGGTACCCCTTTGAAAATTTTCCGGTTTTGGGAAAATTCTGGAGTGGCCCTTTTTTGGATGGGAAATTGTTAGGGACCTCCCAGGGAGGCTGTGAATTCAATCCCACCCCGGGCTGACCAGTATTTCCCGAGATAATGGGCATTCTGCAGCCCCCCTTGGGGAAATCACAAAAGGGGGGATAACTCCCGAACACCTTGGAATTTCTGGACCAAATCAAGTGCGCTGAACTCGGGAGAGCGAGCCCTTTCCAACGATACCCCATTCATTAAGATCCCAGCACTTTCGTGAAATCGACCAAAAATATCCCAAGGGGTACCCCTTTGAAAATTTTCCGGTATTGGGAAAATTCTGGAGAGGCCCTTTTTTGGATGGGAAATTGTTAGGGACCTCCCAGGGAGGCTGTGAATTCAATCCCACCTCGGGCTGACCAGTATTTCCCGAGATAATGGGCATTCTGCAGCCCCCCTTGGGGAAATCACAAAAGAGGGGATAACTCCCGAACCCCTTGGAATTTCCGGACCAAATCAAGTGCGCTGAACTCGGGAGAGCGAGCCCTTTCCAACGATACCCCATTCATTAAGATCCCAGCACTTTCGTGAAATCGACCAAAAATATCCCAACGGGTACCCCTTTGAAATTTTTCCGGTTTTGGGAAAATTCTGGAGTGGCCCTTTTTTGGATGGGAAATTGTTAGGGACCTCCCAGGGAGGCTGTGAATTCAATCCCACCTCGGGCTGACCAGTATTTCCCGAGATAATGGGCATTCTGCAGCCCCCCTTGGGGAAATCACAAAAGAGGGGATAACTCCCGAACCCCTTGGAATTTCTGGACCAAATCAAGTGCGCTGAACTCGGGAGAGCGAGCCCTTTCCAACGATACCCCATTCATTAAGATCCCAGCACTTTCGTGAAATCGACCAAAAATATCCCAAGGGGTACCCCTTTGAAAATTTTCCGGTTTTGGGAAAATTCTGGAGTGGCCCTTTTTTGGATGGGAAATTGTTAGGGACCTCCCAGGGAGGCTGTGAATTCATTCCCACCTCGGGCTGACCAGTATTTCCCGAGATAATGGGCATTCTGCAGCCCCCCTTGGGGAAATCACAAAAGAGGGGATAACTCCCGAACCCCTTGGAATTTCTGGACCAAATCAAGTGCGCTGAACTCGGGGGAGCGAGCCCTTTCCAACGATACCCCATTCATTAAGATCCCAGCACTTTTGTGAAATCGACCAAAAATATCCCAAGGGGTACCCCTTTGAAAATTTTCCGGTTTTGGGAAAATTCTGGAGTGGCCCTTTTTTGGATGGGAAATTGTTAGGGACCTCCCAGGGAGGCTGTGAATTCAATCCCACCCCGGGCTGATCAGTATTTCCCGAGATAATGGGCATTCACAGCCCCCCCTTGGGGAAATCACAAAAGGGGGGATAACTCCCGAACACCTTGGAATTTCTGGACCAAATCAAGTGCGCTGAACTCGGGAGAGCGAGCCCTTTCCAACGATACCCCATTCATTAAGATCCCAGCACTTTCGTGAAATCGACCAAAAATATCCCAACGGGTACCCCTTTGAAAATTTTCCGGTTTTGGGAAAATTCTGGAGTGGCCCTTTTTTGGATGGGAAATTGTTAGGGACCTCCCAGGGAGGCTGTGAATTCAATCCCACCCCGGGCTGACCAGTATTTCCCGAGATAATGGGCATTCACAGCCCCCCCTTGGGGAAATCACAAAAGGGGGGATAACTCCCGAACACCTTGGAATTTCTGGACCAAATCAAGTGCGCTGAACTCGGGAGAGCGAGCCCTTTCCAACGATACCCCATTCATTAAGATCCCAGCACTTTCGTGAAATCGACCAAAAATATCCCAAGGGGTACCCCTTTGAAAATTTTCCGGTTTTGGGAAAATTCTGGAGTGGCCCTTTTTTGGATGGGAAATTGTTAGGGACCTCCCAGGGAGGCTGTGAATTCATTCCCACCTCGGGCTGACCAGTATTTCCCGAGATAATGGGCATTCTGCAGCCCCCCTTGGGGAAATCACAAAAGAGGGGATAACTCCCGAACCCCTTGGAATTTCTGGACCAAATCAAGTGCGCTGAACTCGGGGGAGCGAGTCCTTTCCAACGATACCCCATTCATTAAGATCCCAGCACTTTTGTGAAATCGACCAAAAATATCCCAAGGGGTACCCCTTTGAAAATTTTCCGGTTTTGGGAAAATTCTGGAGTGGCCCTTTTTTGGATGGGAAATTGTTAGGGACCTCCCAGGGAGGCTGTGAATTCATTCCCACCTCGGGCTGACCAGTATTTCCCGAGATAATGGGCATTCTGCAGCCCCCCTTGGGGAAATCACAAAAGAGGGGATAACTCCCGAACCCCTTGGAATTTCTGGACCAAATCAAGTGCGCTGAACTCGGGAGAGCGAGCCCTTTCCAACGATACCCCATTCATTAAGATCCCAGCACTTTCGTGAAATCGACCAAAAATATCCCAAGGGGTACCCCTTTGAAAATTTTCCGGTTTTGGGAAAATTCTGGAGTGGCCCTTTTTTGGATGGGAAATTGTTAGGGACCTCCCAGGGAGGCTGTGAATTCATTCCCACCTCGGGCTGACCAGTATTTCCCGAGATAATGGGCATTCTGCAGCCCCCCTTGGGGAAATCACAAAAGAGGGGATAACTCCCGAACCCCTTGGAATTTCTGGACCAAATCAAGTGCGCTGAACTCGGGGGAGCGAGCCCTTTCCAACGATACCCCATTCATTAAGATCCCAGCACTTTTGTGAAATCGACCAAAAATATCCCAAGGGGTACCCCTTTGAAAATTTTCCGGTTTTGGGAAAATTCTGGAGTGGCCCTTTTTTGGATGGGAAATTGTTAGGGACCTCCCAGGGAGGCTGTGAATTCAATCCCACCCCGGGCTGATCAGTATTTCCCGAGATAATGGGCATTCACAGCCCCCCCTTGGGGAAATCACAAAAGGGGGGATAACTCCCGAACACCTTGGAATTTCTGGACCAAATCAAGTGCGCTGAACTCGGGAGAGCGAGCCCTTTCCAACGATACCCCATTCATTAAGATCCCAGCACTTTTGTGAAATCGACCAAAAATATCCCAAGGGGTACCCCTTTGAAAATTTTCCGGTTTTGGGAAAATTCTGGAGTGGCCCTTTTTTGGATGGGAAATTGTTAGGGACCTCCCAGGGAGGCTGTGAATTCAATCCCACCCCGGGCTGATCAGTATTTCCCGAGATAATGGGCATTCACAGCCCCCCCTTGGGGAAATCACAAAAGGGGGGATAACTCCCGAACACCTTGGAATTTCTGGACCAAATCAAGTGCGCTGAACTCGGGAGAGCGAGCCCTTTCCAACGATACCCCATTCATTAAGATCCCAGCACTTTCGTGAAATAGACCAAAAATATCCCAACGGGTACCCCTTTGAAAATTTTCCGGTTTTGGGAAAATTCTGGAGTGGCCCTTTTTTGGATGGGAAATTGTTAGGGACCTCCCAGGGAGGCTGTGAATTCAATCCCACCTCGGGCTGACCAGTATTTCCCGAGATAATGGGCATTCTGCAGCCCCCCTTGGGGAAATCACAAAAGAGGGGATAACTCCCGAACCCCTTGGAATTTCCGGACCAAATCAAGTGCGCTGAACTCGGGAGAGCGAGCCCTTTCCAACGATACCCCATTCATTAAGATCCCAGCACTTTCGTGAAATCGACCAAAAATATCCCAACGGGTACCCCTTTGAAAATTTTCCGGTTTTGGGAAAATTCTGGAGTGGCCCTTTTTTGGATGGGAAATTGTTAGGGACCTCCCAGGGAGGCTGTGAATTCAATCCCACCTCGGGCTGACCAGTATTTCCCGAGATAATGGGCATTCTGCAGCCCCCCTTGGGGAAATCACAAAAGAGGGGATAACTCCCGAACCCCTTGGAATTTCCGGACCAAATCAAGTGCGCTGAACTCGGGAGAGCGAGCCCTTTCCAACGATACCCCATTCATTAAGATCCCAGCACTTTCGTGAAATCGACCAAAAATATCCCAAGGGGTACCCCTTTGAAAATTTTCCGGTTTTGGGAAAATTCTGGAGTGGCCCTTTTTTGGATGGGAAATTGTTAGGGACCTCCCAGGGAGGCTGTGAATTCATTCCCACCTCGGGCTGACCAGTATTTCCCGAGATAATGGGCATTCTGCAGCCCCCCTTGGGGAAATCACAAAAGAGGGGATAACTCCCGAACCCCTTGGAATTTCTGGACCAAATCAAGTGCGCTGAACTCGGGGGAGCGAGCCCTTTCCAACGATACCCCATTCATTAAGATCCCAGCACTTTTGTGAAATCGACCAAAAATATCCCAAGGGGTACCCCTTTGAAAATTTTCCGGTTTTGGGAAAATTCTGGAGTGGCCCTTTTTTGGATGGGAAATTGTTAGGGACCTCCCAGGGAGGCTGTGAATTCAATCCCACCCCGGGCTGATCAGTATTTCCCGAGATAATGGGCATTCACAGCCCCCCCTTGGGGAAATCACAAAAGGGGGGATAACTCCCGAACACCTTGGAATTTCTGGACCAAATCAAGTGCGCTGAACTCGGGAGAGCGAGCCCTTTCCAACGATACCCCATTCATTAAGATCCCAGCACTTTTGTGAAATCGACCAAAAATATCCCAAGGGGTACCCCTTTGAAAATTTTCCGGTTTTGGGAAAATTCTGGAGTGGCCCTTTTTTGGATGGGAAATTGTTAGGGACCTCCCAGGGAGGCTGTGAATTCAATCCCACCCCGGGCTGATCAGTATTTCCCGAGATAATGGGCATTCACAGCCCCCCCTTGGGGAAATCACAAAAGGGGGGATAACTCCCGAACACCTTGGAATTTCTGGACCAAATCAAGTGCGCTGAACTCGGGAGAGCGAGCCCTTTCCAACGATACCCCATTCATTAAGATCCCAGCACTTTCGTGAAATAGACCAAAAATATCCCAACGGGTACCCCTTTGAAAATTTTCCGGTTTTGGGAAAATTCTGGAGTGGCCCTTTTTTGGATGGGAAATTGTTAGGGACCTCCCAGGGAGGCTGTGAATTCAATCCCACCTCGGGCTGACCAGTATTTCCCGAGATAATGGGCATTCTGCAGCCCCCCTTGGGGAAATCACAAAAGAGGGGATAACTCCCGAACCCCTTGGAATTTCCGGACCAAATCAAGTGCGCTGAACTCGGGAGAGCGAGCCCTTTCCAACGATACCCCATTCATTAAGATCCCAGCACTTTCGTGAAATCGACCAAAAATATCCCAAGGGGTACCCCTTTGAAAATTTTCCGGTTTTGGGAAAATTCTGGAGTGGCCCTTTTTTGGATGGGAAATTGTTAGGGACCTCCCAGGGAGGCTGTGAATTCATTCCCACCTCGGGCTGACCAGTATTTCCCGAGATAATGGGCATTCTGCAGCCCCCCTTGGGGAAATCACAAAAGAGGGGATAACTCCCGAACCCCTTGGAATTTCTGGACCAAATCAAGTGCGCTGAACTCGGGGGAGCGAGCCCTTTCCAACGATACCCCATTCATTAAGATCCCAGCACTTTTGTGAAATCGACCAAAAATATCCCAAGGGGTACCCCTTTGAAAATTTTCCGGTTTTGGGAAAATTCTGGAGTGGCCCTTTTTTGGATGGGAAATTGTTAGGGACCTACGAGGGAGGCTGTGAATTCAATCCCACCCCGGGCTGACCAGTATTTCCCGAGATAATGGGCATTCTGCAGCCCCCCTTGGGGAAATCACAAAAGGGGGGATAACTCCCGAACACCTTGGAATTTCTGGACCAAATCAAGTGCGCTGAACTCGGGAGAGCGAGCCCTTTCCAACGATACCCCATTCATTAAGATCCCAGCACTTTTGTGAAATCGACCAAAAATATCCCAAGGGGTACCCCTTTGAAAATTTTCCGGTTTTGGGAAAATTCTGGAGTGGCCCTTTTTTGGATGGGAAATTGTTAGGGACCTCCCAGGGAGGCTGTGAATTCAATCCCACCCCGGGCTGACCAGTATTTCCCGAGATAATGGGCATTCTGCAGCCCCCCTTGGGGAAATCACAAAAGGGGGGATAACTCCCGAACACCTTGGAATTTCTGGACCAAATCAAGTGCGCTGAACTCGGGGGAGCGAGCCCTTTCCAACGATACCCCATTCATTAAGATCCCAGCACTTTCGTGAAATCGACCAAAAATATCCCAAGGGGTACCCCTTTGAAAATTTTCCGGTTTTGGGAAAATTCTGGAGTGGCCCTTTTTTGGATGGGAAATTGTTAGGGACCTCCCAGGGAGGCTGTGAATTCATTCCCACCTCGGGCTGACCAGTATTTCCCGAGATAATGGGCATTCTGCAGCCCCCCTTGGGGAAATCACAAAAGGGGGGATAACTCCCGAACACCTTGGAATTTCTGGACCAAATCAAGTGCGCTGAACTCGGGGGAGCGAGCCCTTTCCAACGATACCCCATTCATTAAGATCCCAGCACTTTTGTGAAATCGACCAAAAATATCCCAAGGGGTACCCCTTTGAAAATTTTCCGGTTTTGGGAAAATTCTGGAGTGGCCCTTTTTTGGATGGGAAATTGTTAGGGACCTACGAGGGAGGCTGTGAATTCAATCCCACCCCGGGCTGACCAGTATTTCCCGAGATAATGGGCATTCTGCAGCCCCCCTTGGGGAAATCACAAAAGGGGGGATAACTCCCGAACACCTTGGAATTTCTGGACCAAATCAAGTGCGCTGAACTCGGGGGAGTGAGCCCTTTCCAACGATACCCCATTCATTAAGATCCCAGCACTTTCGTGAAATCGACCAAAAATATCCCGAGGGGTACCCCTTTGAAAATTTTCCGGTTTTGGGAAAATTCTGGAGTGGCCCTTTTTTGGATGGGAAATTGTTAGGGACCTCCCAGGGAGGCTGTGAATTCAATCCCACCCCGGGCTGACCAGTATTTCCCGAGATTATGGGCATTCTGCAGCCCCCCTTGGGGAAATCACAAAAGGGGGGATAACTCCCGAACCCCTTGGAATTTCTGGACCAAATCAAGTGCGCTGAACTCGGGAGAGCGAGCCCTTTCCAACGATACCCCATT
Source organism: Thereva unica (assembly GCA_949987705.1). Classification (NCBI taxonomy): domain Eukaryota; kingdom Metazoa; phylum Arthropoda; class Insecta; order Diptera; family Therevidae; genus Thereva; species Thereva unica. The sequence continues at coordinate 10,805,571 of OX465286.1, forward strand.
CATTAAGATCCCAGCACTTTCGTGAAATCGACCAAAAATATCCCAAGGGGTACCCCTTTGAAAATTTTCCGGTTTTGGGAAAATTCTGGAGTGGCCCTTTTTTGGATGGGAAATTGTTAGGGACCTCCCAGGGAGGCTGTGAATTCAATCCCACCCCGGGCTGACCAGTATTTCCCGAGATTATGGGCATTCTGCAGCCCCCCTTGGGGAAATCACAAAAGGGGGGATAACTCCCGAACCCCTTGGAATTTCGGGACCAAATCAAGTGCGCTGAACTCGGGGGAGCGAGCCCTTTCCAACGATACCCCATTCATTAAGATCCCAGCACTTTTGTGAAATCGACCAAAAATATCCCAAGGGGTACCCCTTTGAAAATTTTCCGGTTTTGGGAAAATTCTGGAGTGGCCCTTTTTTGGATGGGAAATTGTTAGGGACCTCCCAGGGAGGCTGTGAATTCAATCCCACCCCGGGCTGACCAGTATTTCCCGAGATAATGGGCATTCTGCAGCCCCCCTTGGGGAAATCACAAAAGGGGGGATAACTCCCGAACACCTTGGAATTTCTGGACCAAATCAAGTGCGCTGAACTCGGGGGAGCGAGCCCTTTCCAACGATACCCCATTCATTAAGATCCCAGCACTTTCGTGAAATCGACCAAAAATATCCCAAGGGGTACCCCTTTGAAAATTTTCCGGTTTTGGGAAAATTCTGGAGTGGCCCTTTTTTGGATGGGAAATTGTTAGGGACCTCCCAGGGAGGCTGTGAATTCAATCCCACCCCGGGCTGACCAGTATTTCCCGAGATAATGGGCATTCTGCAGCCCCCCTTGGGGAATTCACAAAAGAGGGGATAACTCCCGAACCCCTTGGAATTTCGGGACCAAATCAAGTGCGCTGAACACGGGGGAGCGAGCCCTTTCCAACGATACCCCATTCATTAAGATCCCAGCACTTTCGTGGAATCGACCAAAAATATCCCAAGGGGTACCCCTTTGAAAATTTTCCGGTTTTAGGAAAATTCTGGAGTGGCCCTTTTTTGGATGGGAAATTGTTAGGGACCTCCCAGGGAGGCTGTGAATTCAATCCCACCTCGGGCTGACCAGTATTTCCCGAGATAATGGGCATTCTGCAGCCCCCCTTGGGGAAATCACAAAAGAGGGGATAACTCCCGAACCCCTTGGAATTTCCGGACCAAATCAAGTGCGCTGAACTCGGGAGAGCGAGCCCTTTCCAACGATACCCCATTCATTAAGATCCCAGCACTTTCGTGAAATCGACCAAAAATATCCCAAGGGGTACCCCTTTGAAAATTTTCCGGTTTTGGGAAAATTCTGGAGTGGCCCTCTTTTGGATGGGAAATTGTTAGGGACCTACGAGGGAGGCTGTGAATTCAATCCCACCCCGGGCTGACCAGTATTTCCCGAGATAATGGGCATTCTGCAGCCCCCCTTGGGGAAATCACAAAAGGGGGGATAACTCCCGAACACCTTGGAATTTCTGGACCAAATCAAGTGCGCTGAACTCGGGAGAGCGAGCCCTTTCCAACGATACCCCATTCATTAAGATCCCAGCACTTTCGTGAAATCGACCAAAAATATCCCAAGGGGTACCCCTTTGAAAATTTTCCGGTTTTGGGAAAATTCTGGAGTGGCCCTTTTTTGGATGGGAAATTGTTAGGGACCTCCCAGGGAGGCTGTGAATTCAATCCCACCCCGGGCTGACCAGTATTTCCCGAGATAATGGGCATTCACAGCCCCCCCTTGGGGAAATCACAAAAGGGGGGATAACTCCCGAACACCTTGGAATTTCTGGACCAAATCAAGTGCGCTGAACTCGGGAGAGCGAGCCCTTTCCAACGATACCCCATTCATTAAGATCCCAGCACTTTCGTGAAATCGACCAAAAATATCCCAAGGGGTACCCCTTTGAAAATTTTCCGGTATTGGGAAAATTCTGGAGAGGCCCTTTTTTGGATGGGAAATTGTTAGGGACCTCCCAGGGAGGCTGTGAATTCAATCCCACCTCGGGCTGACCAGTATTTCCCGAGATAATGGGCATTCTGCAGCCCCCCTTGGGGAAATCACAAAAGAGGGGATAACTCCCGAACCCCTTGGAATTTCCGGACCAAATCAAGTGCGCTGAACTCGGGAGAGCGAGCCCTTTCCAACGATACCCCATTCATTAAGATCCCAGCACTTTCGTGAAATCGACCAAAAATATCCCAACGGGTACCCCTTTGAAAATTTTCCGGTTTTGGGAAAATTCTGGAGTGGCCCTTTTTTGGATGGGAAATTGTTAGGGACCTCCCAGGGAGGCTGTGAATTCAATCCCACCTCGGGCTGACCAGTATTTCCCGAGATAATGCCTCGGTGGTCTAGAGGTAAGGCGCCTGACTACTATCCCCAGAGGTCCCGGGTTCGATTCCCGGCGGTGCCACGGTCCTAGCCTTTCCCAATTTTCCGCCTACATAACTTCCCTTCTTTCTTCTCCCCTCTTTACATTCCTGATTCCTCCTGTCACAGTCTTCGCTAGTCTTTCCCCGCTCCACCAAGCGCATGTCATCGGTTGGCTGATGAGATTCAACTCGTTTCAGGAGGCATAACACTCCAGCGAGCTGTTTCTCAAATGCCCCGATGCCAGAGTCGCGAAATGGTTAGAAGTAGGTGGAATAAAAATATATATCGCGGCTAGGTTGTGGCAGCTCCCTCCTACTTCTCTGTCTCTCTCTTCCTACTCTCTATCTTCCGGCTAGAGCTGCTGTTCGACATTTTATACGACAAAAAAAAAAAAAAAAAAAAATAGATTGTCGAACAGTACAAAGGGGCTTTCCCTAAGCCTCTAGTCTACCACATAAAAAAAAAAAAAAAATTCTGCAGCCCCCCTTGGGGAAATCACAAAAGAGGGGATAACTCCCGAACCCCTTGGAATTTCCGGACCAAATCAAGTGCGCTGAACTCGGGAGAGCGAGCCCTTTCCAACGATACCCCATTCATTAAGATCCCAGCACTTTCGTGAAATCGACCAAAAATATCCCAACGGGTACCCCTTTGAAAATTTTCCGGTTTTGGGAAAATTCTGGAGTGGCCCTTTTTTGGATGGGAAATTGTTAGGGACCTCCCAGGGAGGCTGTGAATTCAATCCCACCTCGGGCTGACCAGTATTTCCCGAGATAATGGGCATTCTGCAGCCCCCCTTGGGGAAATCACAAAAGAGGGGATAACTCCCGAACCCCTTGGAATTTCCGGACCAAATCAAGTGCGCTGAACTCGGGAGAGCGAGCCCTTTCCAACGATACCCCATTCATTAAGATCCCAGCACTTTCGTGAAATCGACCAAAAATATCCCAAGGGGTACCCCTTTGAAAATTTTCCGGTTTTGGGAAAATTCTGGAGTGGCCCTTTTTTGGATGGGAAATTGTTAGGGACCTCCCAGGGAGGCTGTGAATTCATTCCCACCTCGGGCTGACCAGTATTTCCCGAGATAATGGGCATTCTGCAGCCCCCCTTGGGGAAATCACAAAAGAGGGGATAACTCCCGAACCCCTTGGAATTTCTGGACCAAATCAAGTGCGCTGAACTCGGGGGAGCGAGCCCTTTCCAACGATACCCCATTCATTAAGATCCCAGCACTTTTGTGAAATCGACCAAAAATATCCCAAGGGGTACCCCTTTGAAAATTTTCCGGTTTTGGGAAAATTCTGGAGTGGCCCTTTTTTGGATGGGAAATTGTTAGGGACCTACGAGGGACGCTGTGAATTCAATCCCACCCCGGGCTGACCAGTATTTCCCGAGATAATGGGCATTCTGCAGCCCCCCTTGGGGAAATCACAAAAGGGGGGATAACTCCCGAACACCTTGGAATTTCTGGACCAAATCAAGTGCGCTGAACTCGGGAGAGCGAGCCCTTTCCAACGATACCCCATTCATTAAGATCCCAGCACTTTTGTGAAATCGACCAAAAATATCCCAAGGGGTACCCCTTTGAAAATTTTCCGGTTTTGGGAAAATTCTGGAGTGGCCCTTTTTTGGATGGGAAATTGTTAGGGACCTCCCAGGGAGGCTGTGAATTCAATCCCACCCCGGGCTGACCAGTATTTCCCGAGATAATGGGCATTCTGCAGCCCCCCTTGGGGAAATCACAAAAGGGGGGATAACTCCCGAACACCTTGGAATTTCTGGACCAAATCAAGTGCGCTGAACTCGGGGGAGCGAGCCCTTTCCAACGATACCCCATTCATTAAGATCCCAGCACTTTCGTGAAATCGACCAAAAATATCCCAAGGGGTACCCCTTTGAAAATTTTCCGGTTTTGGGAAAATTCTGGAGTGGCCCTTTTTTGGATGGGAAATTGTTAGGGACCTCCCAGGGAGGCTGTGAATTCATTCCCACCTCGGGCTGACCAGTATTTCCCGAGATAATGGGCATTCTGCAGCCCCCCTTGGGGAAATCACAAAAGAGGGGATAACTTCCGAACACCTTGGAATTTCTGGACCAAATCAAGTGCGCTGAACTCGGGGGAGCGAGCCCTTTCCAACGATACCCCATTCATTAAGATCCCAGCACTTTCGTGAAATCGACCAAAAATATCCCAAGGGGTACCCCTTTGAAAATTTTCCGGTTTTGGGAAAATTCTGGAGTGGCCCTTTTTTGGATGGGAAATTGTTAGGGACCTCCCAGGGAGGCTGTGAATTCATTCCCACCTCGGGCTGACCAGTATTTCCCGAGATAATGGGCTTTCTGCAGCCCCCCTTGGGGAAATCACAAAAGGGGGGATAACTCCCGAACACCTTGGAATTTCTGGACCAAATCAAGTGCGCTGAACTCGGGGGAGCGAGCCCTTTCCAACGATACCCCATTCATTAAGATCCCAGCACTTTTGTGAAATCGACCAAAAATATCCCAAGGGGTACCCCTTTGAAAATTTTCCGGTTTTGGGAAAATTCTGGAGTGGCCCTTTTTTGGATGGGAAATTGTTAGGGACCTACGAGGGAGGCTGTGAATTCAATCCCACCCCGGGCTGACCAGTATTTCCCGAGATAATGGGCATTCTGCAGCCCCCCTTGGGGAAATCACAAAAGGGGGGATAACTCCCGAACACCTTGGAATTTCTGGACCAAATCAAGTGCGCTGAACTCGGGGGAGTGAGCCCTTTCCAACGATACCCCATTCATTAAGATCCCAGCACTTTCGTGAAATCGACCAAAAATATCCCGAGGGGTACCCCTTTGAAAATTTTCCGGTTTTGGGAAAATTCTGGAGTGGCCCTTTTTTGGATGGGAAATTGTTAGGGACCTCCCAGGGAGGCTGTGAATTCAATCCCACCCCGGGCTGACCAGTATTTCCCGAGATTATGGGCATTCTGCAGCCCCCCTTGGGGAAATCACAAAAGGGGGGATAACTCCCGAACCCCTTGGAATTTCTGGACCAAATCAAGTGCGCTGAACTCGGGAGAGCGAGCCCTTTCCAACGATACCCCATTCATTAAGATCCCAGCACTTTCGTGAAATCGACCAAAAATATCCCAAGGGGTACCCCTTTGAAAATTTTCCGGTTTTGGGAAAATTCTGGAGTGGCCCTTTTTTGGATGGGAAATTGTTAGGGACCTCCCAGGGAGGCTGTGAATTCAATCCCACCCCGGGCTGACCAGTATTTCCCGAGATTATGGGCATTCTGCAGCCCCCCTTGGGGAAATCACAAAAGGGGGGATAACTCCCGAACCCCTTGGAATTTCTGGACCAAATCAAGTGCGCTGAACTCGGGAGAGCGAGCCCTTTCCAACGATACCCCATTCATTAAGATCCCAGCACTTTCGTGAAATCGACCAAAAATATCCCAAGGGGTACCCCTTTGAAAATTTTCCGGTTTTGGGAAAATTCTGGAGTGGCCCTTTTTTGGATGGGAAATTGTTAGGGACCTCCCAGGGAGGCTGTGAATTCAATCCCACCCCGGGCTGACCAGTATTTCCCGAGATTATGGGCATTCTGCAGCCCCCCTTGGGGAAATCACAAAAGGGGGGATAACTCCCGAACCCCTTGGAATTTCTGGACCAAATCAAGTGCGCTGAACTCGGGAGAGCGAGCTCTTTCCAACGATACCCCATTCATTAAGATCCCAGCACTTTCGTGAAATCGACCAAAAATATCCCAAGGGGTACCCCTTTGAAAATTTTCCGGTTTTGGGAAAATTCTGGAGTGGCCCTTTTTTGGATGGGAAATTGTTAGGGACCTCCCAGGGAGGCTGTGAATTCATTCCCACCTCGGGCTGACCAGTATTTCCCGAGATAATGGGCATTCTGCAGCCCCCCTTGGGGAATTCACAAAAGAGGGGATAACTCCCGAACCCCTTGGAATTTCGGGACCAAATCAAGTGCGCTGAACACGGGGGAGCGAGCCCTTTCCAACGATACCCCATTCATTAAGATCCCAGCACTTTCGTGGAATCGACCAAAAATATCCCAAGGGGTACCCCTTTGAAAATTTTCCGGTTTTAGGAAAATTCTGGAGTGGCCCTTTTTTGGATGGGAAATTGTTAGGGACCTCCCAGGGAGGCTGTGAATTCAATCCCACCTCGGGCTGACCAGTATTTCCCGAGATAATGGGCATTCTGCAGCCCCCCTTGGGGAAATCACAAAAGAGGGGATAACTCCCGAACCCCTTGGAATTTCCGGACCAAATCAAGTGCGCTGAACTCGGGAGAGCGAGCCCTTTCCAACGATACCCCATTCATTAAGATCCCAGCACTTTCGTGAAATCGACCAAAAATATCCCAAGGGGTACCCCTTTGAAAATTTTCCGGTTTTGGGAAAATTCTGGAGTGGCCCTCTTTTGGATGGGAAATTGTTAGGGACCTACGAGGGAGGCTGTGAATTCAATCCCACCCCGGGCTGACCAGTATTTCCCGAGATAATGGGCATTCTGCAGCCCCCCTTGGGGAAATCACAAAAGGGGGGATAACTCCCGAACACCTTGGAATTTCTGGACCAAATCAAGTGCGCTGAACTCGGGAGAGCGAGCCCTTTCCAACGATACCCCATTCATTAAGATCCCAGCACTTTCGTGAAATCGACCAAAAATATCCCAACGGGTACCCCTTTGAAAATTTTCCGGTTTTGGGAAAATTCTGGAGTGGCCCTTTTTTGGATGGGAAATTGTTAGGGACCTCCCAGGGAGGCTGTGAATTCAATCCCACCCCGGGCTGACCAGTATTTCCCGAGATAATGGGCATTCACAGCCCCCCCTTGGGGAAATCACAAAAGGGGGGATAACTCCCGAACACCTTGGAATTTCTGGACCAAATCAAGTGCGCTGAACTCGGGAGAGCGAGCCCTTTCCAACGATACCCCATTCATTAAGATCCCAGCACTTTCGTGAAATCGACCAAAAATATCCCAAGGGGTACCCCTTTGAAAATTTTCCGGTATTGGGAAAATTCTGGAGAGGCCCTTTTTTGGATGGGAAATTGTTAGGGACCTCCCAGGGAGGCTGTGAATTCAATCCCACCTCGGGCTGACCAGTATTTCCCGAGATAATGGGCATTCTGCAGCCCCCCTTGGGGAAATCACAAAAGAGGGGATAACTCCCGAACCCCTTGGAATTTCCGGACCAAATCAAGTGCGCTGAACTCGGGAGAGCGAGCCCTTTCCAACGATACCCCATTCATTAAGATCCCAGCACTTTCGTGAAATCGACCAAAAATATCCCAACGGGTACCCCTTTGAAAATTTTCCGGTTTTGGGAAAATTCTGGAGTGGCCCTTTTTTGGATGGGAAATTGTTAGGGACCTCCCAGGGAGGCTGTGAATTCAATCCCACCTCGGGCTGACCAGTATTTCCCGAGATAATGCCTCGGTGGTCTAGAGGTAAGGCGCCTGACTACTATCCCCAGAGGTCCCGGGTTCGATTCCCGGCGGTGCCACGGTCCTAGCCTTTCCCAATTTTCCGCCTACATAACTTCCCTTCTTTCTTCTCCCCTCTTTACATTCCTGATTCCTCCTGTCACAGTCTTCGCTAGTCTTTCCCCGCTCCACCAAGCGCATGTCATCGGTTGGCTGATGAGATTCAACTCGTTTCAGGAGGCATAACACTCCAGCGAGCTGTTTCTCAAATGCCCCGATGCCAGAGTCGCGAAATGGTTAGAAGTAGGTGGAATAAAAATATATATCGCGGCTAGGTTGTGGCAGCTCCCTCCTACTTCTCTGTCTCTCTCTTCCTACTCTCTATCTTCCGGCTAGAGCTGCTGTTCGACATTTTATACGACAAAAAAAAAAAAAAAAAAAAAATAGATTGTCGAACAGTACAAAGGGGCTTTCCCTAAGCCTCTAGTCTACCACATAAAAAAAAAAAAAAAAATTCTGCAGCCCCCCTTGGGGAAATCACAAAAGAGGGGATAACTCCCGAACCCCTTGGAATTTCCGGACCAAATCAAGTGCGCTGAACTCGGGAGAGCGCGCCCTTTCCAACGATACCCCATTCATTAAGATCCCAGCACTTTCGTGAAATCGACCAAAAATATCCCAACGGGTACCCCTTTGAAAATTTTCCGGTTTTGGGAAAATTCTGGAGTGGCCCTTTTTTGGATGGGAAATTGTTAGGGACCTCCCAGGGAGGCTGTGAATTCAATCCCACCTCGGGCTGACCAGTATTTCCCGAGATAATGGGCATTCTGCAGCCCCCCTTGGGGAAATCACAAAAGAGGGGATAACTCCCGAACCCCTTGGAATTTCCGGACCAAATCAAGTGCGCTGAACTCGGGAGAGCGAGCCCTTTCCAACGATACCCCATTCATTAAGATCCCAGCACTTTCGTGAAATCGACCAAAAATATCCCAAGGGGTACCCCTTTGAAAATTTTCCGGTTTTGGGAAAATTCTGGAGTGGCCCTTTTTTGGATGGGAAATTGTTAGGGACCTCCCAGGGAGGCTGTGAATTCATTCCCACCTCGGGCTGACCAGTATTTCCCGAGATAATGGGCATTCTGCAGCCCCCCTTGGGGAAATCACAAAAGAGGGGATAACTCCCGAACCCCTTGGAATTTCTGGACCAAATCAAGTGCGCTGAACTCGGGGGAGCGAGCCCTTTCCAACGATACCCCATTCATTAAGATCCCAGCACTTTTGTGAAATCGACCAAAAATATCCCAAGGGGTACCCCTTTGAAAATTTTCCGGTTTTGGGAAAATTCTGGAGTGGCCCTTTTTTGGATGGGAAATTGTTAGGGACCTCCCAGGGAGGCTGTGAATTCAATCCCACCCCGGGCTGACCAGTATTTCCCGAGATTATGGGCATTCTGCAGCCCCCCTTGGGGAAATCACAAAAGGGGGGATAACTCCCGAACCCCTTGGAATTTCTGGACCAAATCAAGTGCGCTGAACTCGGGAGAGCGAGCTCTTTCCAACGATACCCCATTCATTAAGATCCCAGCACTTTCGTGAAATCGACCAAAAATATCCCAAGGGGTACCCCTTTGAAAATTTTCCGGTTTTGGGAAAATTCTGGAGTGGCCCTTTTTTGGATGGGAAATTGTTAGGGACCTCCCAGGGAGGCTGTGAATTCATTCCCACCTCGGGCTGACCAGTATTTCCCGAGATAATGGGCATTCTGCAGCCCCCCTTGGGGAATTCGCAAAAGAGGGGATAACTCCCGAACCCCTTGGAATTTCGGGACCAAATCAAGTGCGCTGAACACGGGGGAGCCAGCCCTTTCCAACGATACCCCATTCATTAAGATCCCAGCACTTTCGTGGAATCGACCAAAAATATCCCAAGGGGTACCCCTTTGAAAATTTTCCGGTTTTAGGAAAATTCTGGAGTGGCCCTTTTTTGGATGGGAAATTGTTAGGGACCTCCCAGGGAGGCTGTGAATTCAATCCCACCTCGGGCTGACCAGTATTTCCCGAGATAATGGGCATTCTGCAGCCCCCCTTGGGGAAATCACAAAAGAGGGGATAACTCCCGAACCCCTTGGAATTTCCGGACCAAATCAAGTGCGCTGAACTCGGGAGAGCGAGCCCTTTCCAACGATACCCCATTCATTAAGATCCCAGCACTTTCGTGAAATCGACCAAAAATATCCCAAGGGGTACCCCTTTGAAAATTTTCCGGTTTTGGGAAAATTCTGGAGTGGCCCTCTTTTGGATGGGAAATTGTTAGGGACCTACGAGGGAGGCTGTGAATTCAATCCCACCCCGGGCTGACCAGTATTTCCCGAGATAATGGGCATTCTGCAGCCCCCCTTGGGGAAATCACAAAAGGGGGGATAACTCCCGAACACCTTGGAATTTCTGGACCAAATCAAGTGCGCTGAACTCGGGAGAGCGAGCCCTTTCCAACGATACCCCATTCATTAAGATCCCAGCACTTTCGTGAAATCGACCAAAAATATCCCAACGGGTACCCCTTTGAAAATTTTCCGGTTTTGGGAAAATTCTGGAGTGGCCCTTTTTTGGATGGGAAATTGTTAGGGACCTCCCAGGGAGGCTGTGAATTCAATCCCACCCCGGGCTGACCAGTATTTCCCGAGATAATGGGCATTCACAGCCCCCCCTTGGGGAAATCACAAAAGGGGGGATAACTCCCGAACACCTTGGAATTTCTGGACCAAATCAAGTGCGCTGAACTCGGGAGAGCGAGCCCTTTCCAACGATACCCCATTCATTAAGATCCCAGCACTTTCGTGAAATCGACCAAAAATATCCCAAGGGGTACCCCTTTGAAAATTTTCCGGTATTGGGAAAATTCTGGAGAGGCCCTTTTTTGGATGGGAAATTGTTAGGGACCTCCCAGGGAGGCTGTGAATTCAATCCCACCTCGGGCTGACCAGTATTTCCCGAGATAATGGGCATTCTGCAGCCCCCCTTGGGGAAATCACAAAAGAGGGGATAACTCCCGAACCCCTTGGAATTTCCGGACCAAATCAAGTGCGCTGAACTCGGGAGAGCGAGCCCTTTCCAACGATACCCCATTCATTAAGATCCCAGCACTTTCGTGAAATCGACCAAAAATATCCCAACGGGTACCCCTTTGAAAATTTTCCGGTTTTGGGAAAATTCTGGAGTGGCCCTTTTTTGGATGGGAAATTGTTAGGGACCTCCCAGGGAGGCTGTGAATTCAATCCCACCTCGGGCTGACCAGTATTTCCCGAGATAATGCCTCGGTGGTCTAGAGGTAAGGCGCCTGACTACTATCCCCAGAGGTCCCGGGTTCGATTCCCGGCGGTGCCACGGTCCTAGCCTTTCCCAATTTTCCGCCTACATAACTTCCCTTCTTTCTTCTCCCCTCTTTACATTCCTGATTCCTCCTGTCACAGTCTTCGCTAGTCTTTCCCCGCTCCACCAAGCGCATGTCATCGGTTGGCTGATGAGATTCAACTCGTTTCAGGAGGCATAACACTCCAGCGAGCTGTTTCTCAAATGCCCCGATGCCAGAGTCGCGAAATGGTTAGAAGTAGGTGGAATAAAAATATATATCGCGGCTAGGTTGTGGCAGCTCCCTCCTACTTCTCTGTCTCTCTCTTCCTACTCTCTATCTTCCGGCTAGAGCTGCTGTTCGACATTTTATACGACAAAAAAAAAAAAAAAAAAAAATAGATTGTCGAACAGTACAAAGGGGCTTTCCCTAAGCCTCTAGTCTACCACATAAAAAAAAAAAAAAAAAATTCTGCAGCCCCCCTTGGGGAAATCACAAAAGAGGGGATAACTCCCGAACCCCTTGGAATTTCCGGACCAAATCAAGTGCGCTGAACTCGGGAGAGCGAGCCCTTTCCAACGATACCCCATTCATTAAGATCCCAGCACTTTCGTGAAATCGACCAAAAATATCCCAAGGGGTACCCCTTTGAAAATTTTCCGGTTTTGGGAAAATTCTGGAGTGGCCCTTTTTTGGATGGGAAATTGTTAGGGACCTCCCAGGGAGGCTGTGAATTCATTCCCACCTCGGGCTGACCAGTATTTCCCGAGATAATGGGCATTCTGCAGCCCCCCTTGGGGAAATCACAAAAGAGGGGATAACTCCCGAACCCCTTGGAATTTCTGGACCAAATCAAGTGCGCTGAACTCGGGGGAGCGAGCCCTTTCCAACGATACCCCATTCATTAAGATCCCAGCACTTTTGTGAAATCGACCAAAAATATCCCAAGGGGTACCCCTTTGAAAATTTTCCGGTTTTGGGAAAATTCTGGAGTGGCCCTTTTTTGGATGGGAAATTGTTAGGGACCTACGAGGGAGGCTGTGAATTCAATCCCACCCCGGGCTGACCAGTATTTCCCGAGATAATGGGCATTCTGCAGCCCCCCTTGGGGAAATCACAAAAGGGGGGATAACTCCCGAACACCTTGGAATTTCTGGACCAAATCAAGTGCGCTGAACTCGGGAGAGCGAGCCCTTTCCAACGATACCCCATTCATTAAGATCCCAGCACTTTTGTGAAATCGACCAAAAATATCCCAAGGGGTACCCCTTTGAAAATTTTCCGGTTTTGGGAAAATTCTGGAGTGGCCCTTTTTTGGATGGGAAATTGTTAGGGACCTCCCAGGGAGGCTGTGAATTCAATCCCACCCCGGGCTGACCAGTATTTCCCGAGATAATGGGCATTCTGCAGCCCCCCTTGGGGAAATCACAAAAGGGGGGATAACTCCCGAACACCTTGGAATTTCTGGACCAAATCAAGTGCGCTGAACTCGGGGGAGCGAGCCCTTTCCAACGATACCCCATTCATTAAGATCCCAGCACTTTCGTGAAATCGACCAAAAATATCCCAAGGGGTACCCCTTTGAAAATTTTCCGGTTTTGGGAAAATTCTGGAGTGGCCCTTTTTTGGATGGGAAATTGTTAGGGACCTCCCAGGGAGGCTGTGAATTCATTCCCACCTCGGGCTGACCAGTATTTCCCGAGATAATGGGCATTCTGCAGCCCCCCTTGGGGAAATCACAAAAGAGGGGATAACTTCCGAACACCTTGGAATTTCTGGACCAAATCAAGTGCGCTGAACTCGGGGGAGCGAGCCCTTTCCAACGATACCCCATTCATTAAGATCCCAGCACTTTCGTGAAATCGACCAAAAATATCCCAAGGGGTACCCCTTTGAAAATTTTCCGGTTTTGGGAAAATTCTGGAGTGGCCCTTTTTTGGATGGGAAATTGTTAGGGACCTCCCAGGGAGGCTGTGAATTCATTCCCACCTCGGGCTGACCAGTATTTCCCGAGATAATGGGCATTCTGCAGCCCCCCTTGGGGAAATCACAAAAGGGGGGATAACTCCCGAACACCTTGGAATTTCTGGACCAAATCAAGTGCGCTGAACTCGGGGGAGCGAGCCCTTTCCAACGATACCCCATTCATTAAGATCCCAGCACTTTTGTGAAATCGACCAAAAATATCCCAAGGGGCACCCCTTTGAAAATTTTCCGGTTTTGGGAAAATTCTGGAGTGGCCCTTTTTTGGATGGGAAATTGTTAGGGACCTACGAGGGAGGCTGTGAATTCAATCCCACCCCGGGCTGACCAGTATTTCCCGAGATAATGGGCATTCTGCAGCCCCCCTTGGGGAAATCACAAAAGGGGGGATAACTCCCGAACACCTTGGAATTTCTGGACCAAATCAAGTGCGCTGAACTCGGGGGAGTGAGCCCTTTCCAACGATACCCCATTCATTAAGATCCCAGCACTTTCGTGAAATCGACCAAAAATATCCCGAGGGGTACCCCTTTGAAAATTTTCCGGTTTTGGGAAAATTCTGGAGTGGCCCTTTTTTGGATGGGAAATTGTTAGGGACCTCCCAGGGAGGCTGTGAATTCAATCCCACCCCGGGCTGACCAGTATTTCCCGAGATTATGGGCATTCTGCAGCCCCCCTTGGGGAAATCACAAAAGGGGGGATAACTCCCGAACCCCTTGGAATTTCTGGACCAAATCAAGTGCGCTGAACTCGGGAGAGCGATCCCTTTCCAACGATACCCCATTCATTAAGATCCCAGCACTTTCGTGAAATCGACCAAAAATATCCCAACGGGTACCCCTTTGAAAATTTTCCGGTTTTGGGAAAATTCTGGAGTGGCCCTTTTTTGGATGGGAAATTGTTAGGGACCTCCCAGGGAGGCTGTGAATTCAATCCCACCCCGGGCTGACCAGTATTTCCCGAGATTATGGGCATTCTGCAGCCCCCCTTGGGGAAATCACAAAAGGGGGGATAACTCCCGAACCCCTTGGAATTTCTGGACCAAATCAAGTGCGCTGAACTCGGGAGAGCGAGCCCTTTCCAACGATACCCCATTCATTAAGATCCCAGCACTTTCGTGAAATCGACCAAAAATATCCCAAGGGGTACCCCTTTGAAAATTTTCCGGTTTTGGGAAAATTCTGGAGTGGCCCTTTTTTGGATGGGAAATTGTTAGGGACCTCCCAGGGAGGCTGTGAATTCAATCCCACCCCGGGCTGACCAGTATTTCCCGAGATTATGGGCATTCTGCAGCCCCCCTTGGGGAAATCACAAAAGGGGGGATAACTCCCGAACCCCTTGGAATTTCTGGACCAAATCAAGTGCGCTGAACTCGGGAGAGCGAGCTCTTTCCAACGATACCCCATTCATTAAGATCCCAGCACTTTCGTGAAATCGACCAAAAATATCCCAAGGGGTACCCCTTTGAAAATTTTCCGGTTTTGGGAAAATTCTGGAGTGGCCCTTTTTTGGATGGGAAATTGTTAGGGACCTCCCAGGGAGGCTGTGAATTCATTCCCACCTCGGGCTGACCAGTATTTCCCGAGATAATGGGCATTCTGCAGCCCCCCTTGGGGAAATCACAAAAGGGGGGATAACTCCCGAACACCTTGGAATTTCTGGACCAAATCAAGTGCGCTGAACTCGGGAGAGCGAGCCCTTTCCAACGATACCCCATTCATTAAGATCCCAGCACTTTTGTGAAATCGACCAAAAATATCCCAAGGGGTACCCCTTTGAAAATTTTCCGGTTTTAGGAAAATTCTGGAGTGGCCCTTTTTTGGATGGGAAATTGTTAGGGACCTACGAGGGAGGCTGTGAATTCAATCCCACCCCGGGCTGACCAGTATTTCCCGAGATAATGGGCATTCTGCAGCCCCCCTTGGGGAAATCACAAAAGGGGGGATAACTCCCGAACACCTTGGAATTTCTGGACCAAATCAAGTGCGCTGAACTCGGGGGAGCGAGCCCTTTCCAACGATACCCCATTCATTAAGATCCCAGGGCTGACCAGTATTTCCCGAGATTATGGGCATTCTGCAGCCCCCCTTGGGGAAATCACAAAAGGGGGGATAACTCCCGAACCCCTTGGAATTTCTGGACCAAATCAAGTGCGCTGAACTCGGGAGAGCGAGCTCTTTCCAACGATACCCCATTCATTAAGATCCCAGCACTTTCGTGAAATCGACCAAAAATATCCCAAGGGGTACCCCTTTGAAAATTTTCCGGTTTTGGGAAAATTCTGGAGTGGCCCTTTTTTGGATGGGAAATTGTTAGGGACCTCCCAGGGAGGCTGTGAATTCATTCCCACCTCGGGCTGACCAGTATTTCCCGAGATAATGGGCATTCTGCAGCCCCCCTTGGGGAAATCACAAAAGAGGGGATAACTCCCGAACCCCTTGGAATTTCTGGACCAAATCAAGTGCGCTGAACTCGGGAGAGCGAGCCCTTTCCAACGATACCCCATTCATTAAGATCCCAGCACTTTTGTGAAATCGACCAAAAATATCCCAAGGGGTACCCCTTTGAAAATTTTCCGGTTTTGGGAAAATTCTGGAGTGGCCCTTTTTTGGATGGGAAATTGTTAGGGACCTACGAGGGAGGCTGTGAATTCAATCCCACCCCGGGCTGACCAGTATTTCCCGAGATAATGGGCATTCTGCAGCCCCCCTTGGGGAAATCACAAAAGGGGGGATAACTCCCGAACACCTTGGAATTTCTGGACCAAATCAAGTGCGCTGAACTCGGGAGAGCGAGCCCTTTCCAACGATACCCCATTCATTAAGATCCCAGCACTTTTGTGAAATCGACCAAAAATATCCCAAGGGGTACCCCTTTGAAAATTTTCCGGTTTTAGGAAAATTCTGGAGTGGCCCTTTTTTGGATGGGAAATTGTTAGGGACCTCCCAGGGAGGCTGTGAATTCAATCCCACCTCGGGCTGACCAGTATTTCCCGAGATAATGGGCATTCTGCAGCCCCCCTTGGGGAAATCACAAAAGAGGGGATAACTCCCGAACCCCTTGGAATTTCCGGACCAAATCAAGTGCGCTGAACTCGGGAGAGCGAGCCCTTTCCAACGATACCCCATTCATTAAGATCCCAGCACTTTCGTGAAATCGACCAAAAATATCCCAAGGGGTACCCCTTTGAAAATTTTCCGGTTTTGGGAAAATTCTGGAGTGGCCCTTTTTTGGATGGGAAATTGTTAGGGACCTCCCAGGGAGGCTGTGAATTCATTCCCACCTCGGGCTGACCAGTATTTCCCGAGATAATGGGCATTCTGCAGCCCCCCTTGGGGAAATCACAAAAGAGGGGATAACTCCCGAACCCCTTGGAATTTCTGGACCAAATCAAGTGCGCTGAACTCGGGGGAGCGAGCCCTTTCCAACGATACCCCATTCATTAAGATCCCAGCACTTTTGTGAAATCGACCAAAAATATCCCAAGGGGTACCCCTTTGAAAATTTTCCGGTTTTGGGAAAATTCTGGAGTGGCCCTTTTTTGGATGGGAAATTGTTAGGGACCTCCCAGGGAGGCTGTGAATTCAATCCCACCCCGGGCTGACCAGTATTTCCCGAGATAATGGGCATTCTGCAGCCCCCCTTGGGGAAATCACAAAAGGGGGGATAACTCCCGAACACCTTGGAATTTCTGGACCAAATCAAGTGCGCTGAACTCGGGAGAGCGAGCCCTTTCCAACGATACCCCATTCATTAAGATCCCAGCACTTTTGTGAAATCGACCAAAAATATCCCAAGGGGTACCCCTTTGAAAATTTTCCGGTTTTGGGAAAATTCTGGAGTGGCCCTTTTTTGGATGGGAAATTGTTAGGGACCTCCCAGGGAGGCTGTGAATTCATTCCCACCTCGGGCTGACCAGTATTTCCCGAGATAATGGGCATTCTGCAGCCCCCCTTGGGGAAATCACAAAAGGGGGGATAACTCCCGAACACCTTGGAATTTCTGGACCAAATCAAGTGCGCTGAACTCGGGGGAGCGAGCCCTTTCCAACGATACCCCATTCATTAAGATCCCAGCACTTTCGTGAAATCGACCAAAAATATCCCAAGGGGTACCCCTTTGAAAATTTTCCGGTTTTGGGAAAATTCTGGAGTGGCCCTTTTTTGGATGGGAAATTGTTAGGGACCTCCCAGGGAGGCTGTGAATTCATTCCCACCTCGGGCTGCCCAGTATTTCCCGAGATAATGGGCATTCTGCAGCCCCCCTTGGGGAAATCACAAAAGGGGGGATAACTCCCGAACACCTTGGAATTTCTGGACCAAATCAAGTGCGCTGAACTCGGGGGAGCGAGCCCTTTCCAACGATACCCCATTCATTAAGATCCCAGCACTTTTGTGAAATCGACCAAAAATATCCCAAGGGGTACCCCTTTGAAAATTTTCCGGTTTTGGGAAAATTCTGGAGTGGCCCTTTTTTGGATGGGAAATTGTTAGGGACCTCCCAGGGAGGCTGTGAATTCAATCCCACCCCGGGCTGACCAGTATTTCCCGAGATAATGGGCATTCTGCAGCCCCCCTTGGGGAAATCACAAAAGGGGGGATAACTCCCGAACACCTTGGAATTTCTGGACCAAATCAAGTGCGCTGAACTCGGGAGAGCGAGCCCTTTCCAACGATACCCCATTCATTAAGATCCCAGCACTTTTGTGAAATCGACCAAAAATATCCCAAGGGGTACCCCTTTGAAAATTTTCCGGTTTTGGGAAAATTCTGGAGTGGCCCTTTTTTGGATGGGAAATTGTTAGGGACCTCCCAGGGAGGCTGTGAATTCATTCCCACCTCGGGCTGACCAGTATTTCCCGAGATAATGGGCATTCTGCAGCCCCCCTTGGGGAAATCACAAAAGGGGGGATAACTCCCGAACACCTTGGAATTTCTGGACCAAATCAAGTGCGCTGAACTCGGGGGAGCGAGCCCTTTCCAACGATACCCCATTCATTAAGATCCCAGCACTTTCGTGAAATCGACCAAAAATATCCCAAGGGGTACCCTTTTGAAAATTTTCCGGTTTTGGGAAAATTCTGGAGTGGCCCTTTTTTGGATGGGAAATTGTTAGGGACCTCCCAGGGAGGCTGTGAATTCATTCCCACCTCGGGCTGACCAGTATTTCCCGAGATAATGGGCATTCTGCAGCCCCCCTTGGGGAAATCACAAAAGGGGGGATAACTCCCGAACACCTTGGAATTTCTGGACCAAATCAAGTGCGCTGAACTCGGGGGAGCGAGCCCTTTCCAACGATACCCCATTCATTAAGATCCCAGCACTTTTGTGAAATCGACCAAAAATATCCCAAGGGGTACCCCTTTGAAAATTTTCCGGTTTTGGGAAAATTCTGGAGTGGCCCTTTTTTGGATGGGAAATTGTTAGGGACCTACGAGGGAGGCTGTGAATTCAATCCCACCCCGGGCTGACCAGTATTTCCCGAGATAATGGGCATTCTGCAGCCCCCCTTGGGGAAATCACAAAAGGGGGGATAACTCCCGAACACCTTGGAATTTCTGGACCAAATCAAGTGCGCTGAACTCGGGGGAGTGAGCCCTTTCCAACGATACCCCATTCATTAAGATCCCAGCACTTTCGTGAAATCGACCAAAAATATCCCGAGGGGTACCCCTTTGAAAATTTTCCGGTTTTGGGAAAATTCTGGAGTGGCCCTTTTTTGGATGGGAAATTGTTAGGGACCTCCCAGGGAGGCTGTGAATTCAATCCCACCCCGGGCTGACCAGTATTTCCCGAGATTATGGGCATTCTGCAGCCCCCCTTGGGGAAATCACAAAAGGGGGGATAACTCCCGAACCCCTTGGAATTTCTGGACCAAATCAAGTGCGCTGAACTCGGGAGAGCGAGCCCTTTCCAACGATACCCCATTCATTAAGATCCCAGCACTTTCGTGAAATCGACCAAAAATATCCCAAGGGGTACCCCTTTGAAAATTTTCCGGTTTTGGGAAAATTCTGGAGTGGCCCTTTTTTGGATGGGAAATTGTTAGGGACCTCCCAGGGAGGCTGTGAATTCAATCCCACCCCGGGCTGACCAGTATTTCCCGAGATTATGGGCATTCTGCAGCCCCCCTTGGGGAAATCACAAAAGGGGGGATAACTCCCGAACCCCTTGGAATTTCTGGACCAAATCAAGTGCGCTGAACTCGGGAGAGCGAGCCCTTTCCAACGATACCCCATTCATTAAGATCCCAGCACTTTCGTGAAATCGACCAAAAATATCCCAAGGGGTACCCCTTTGAAAATTTTCCGGTTTTGGGAAAATTCTGGAGTGGCCCTTTTTTGGATGGGAAATTGTTAGGGACCTCCCAGGGAGGCTGTGAATTCATTCCCACCTCGGGCTGACCAGTATTTCCCGAGATAATGGGCATTCTGCAGCCCCCCTTGGGGAATTCACAAAAGAGGGGATAACTCCCGAACCCCTTGGAATTTCTGGACCAAATCAAGTGCGCTGAACTCGGGAGAGCGAGCCCTTTCCAACGATACCCCATTCATTAAGATCCCAGCACTTTCGTGAAATCGACCAAAAATATCCCAAGGGGTACCCCTTTGAAAATTTTCCGGTTTTGGGAAAATTCTGGAGTGGCCCTTTTTTGGATGGGAAATTGTTAGGGACCTCCCAGGGAGGCTGTGAATTCAATCCCACCCCGGGCTGACCAGTATTTCCCGAGATTATGGGCATTCTGCAGCCCCCCTTGGGGAAATCACAAAAGGGGGGATAACTCCCGAACCCCTTGGAATTTCTGGACCAAATCAAGTGCGCTGAACTCGGGAGAGCGAGCCCTTTCCAACGATACCCCATTCATTAAGATCCCAGCACTTTCGTGAAATCGACCAAAAATATCCCAAGGGGTACCCCTTTGAAAATTTTCCGGTTTTGGGAAAATTCTGGAGTGGCCCTTTTTTGGATGGGAAATTGTTAGGGACCTCCCAGGGAGGCTGTGAATTCATTCCCACCTCGGGCTGACCAGTATTTCCCGAGATAATGGGCATTCTGCAGCCCCCCTTGGGGAATTCACAAAAGAGGGGATAACTCCCGAACCCCTTGGAATTTCTGGACCAAATCAAGTGCGCTGAACTCGGGAGAGCGAGCCCTTTCCAACGATACCCCATTCATTAAGATCCCAGCACTTTCGTGAAATCGACCAAAAATATCCCAAGGGGTACCCCTTTAAAAATTTTCCGGTTTTGGGAAAATTCTGGAGTGGCCCTTTTTTGGATGGGAAATTGTTAGGGACCTCCCAGGGAGGCTGTGAATTCAATCCCACCCCGGGCTGACCAGTATTTCCCGAGATAATGGGCATTCTGCAGCCCCCCTTGGGGAAATCACAAAAGGGGGGATAACTCCCGAACACCTTGGAATTTCTGGACCAAATCAAGTGCGCTGAACTCGGGAGAGCGAGCCCTTTCCAACGATACCCCATTCATTAAGATCCCAGCACTTTTGTGAAATCGACCAAAAATATCCCAAGGGGTACCCCTTTGAAAATTTTCCGGTTTTGGGAAAATTCTGGAGTGGCCCTTTTTTTGATGGGAAATTGTTAGGGACCTACGAGGGAGGCTGTGAATTCAATCCCACCCCGGGCTGACCAGTATTTCCCGAGATAATGGGTGTTCAATTCTTCACAACATAATATAAATCTCCCTAGTTTATCTTTCATGTTTTCTTTTCCTTCTTCGTTCACCATATCACCTTAGGGCACGTTAATACTTTTTATTTCAGAAAAATAAAGCCGCATTAGGAAACCAGATGCAATTACATACACTCCTGGGCAATTACATATGTAGCAACAATCACGGTCATTCAGCTCTAACAAGGGAACATCAAGAACTTATCAACAATTTACATCATCTTTGGATCACATGGACATTGAGTAGCATCATTTAACATCATTATCATTAATACTAATTTAACTTTAAGAAACCAAATTTTTCTTAAGAACATTCATTCAAAAATTCATACATTCACTCGAATAAATATTTACTCTGGTAACACTTCTCACCTCAACACATGCACAATTAAAATTTTCATTCCCACTTGCATTATTCAAACAAAAATCACTTCAGTCATCCCGTTATATATTTCTATCCCCACTTGAATCGAATTCAAGTGAGTTAACAAAAATCGTTGCACCCATGAATCTTCCTCTCTTTGGATACCGGACGCTTGGAAGGTAAGTTGACCTGAGCTTTTATTTTCCTCCATTTCAAGTTCTTGGGAATAAACCAAGAACTATTCCTAATTTTCCTTAGTTCTCGGGAATAAACCGAGAACTAGTATTCCTAATTTTCCTTAGTTCTCGGGAATAGACCGAGAACTACTATTACTAATAATTTTTCTCTTAGTTCTCGGGAATAGACCGAGAACTATTACTAATCTTCCTTAGTTCTCGGGAATAGACCGAGAACTACAACTATTTACTAATTTTCCTTAGTTCTCGGGAATAGACCGAGAACTACTATTATTACTAATTTTTTCCTTAATTCTCGGGAATAGACCGAGAATTAATATTAACAACTTTCCTTTTCCTTGTTCATGGGAACAGACTATGAACAGTAATTTTTAATTCCTCTTTCCTTTGACCTTGATTTTAACAATTCCTTTGTCCGCAACCAAATTAAAGTTCAAGGCCAACTTTCAAGGTCAGGTGAGTACTTAATTACCACAATACAATATTCATATTTCATAATTTTCCTTTTATTCTTTAAATAAATAATATTTGATATGGTGAACGATTTTTTTACGATTTCCTTGATTCGTTACAATAATATTTTAACTTGTTTCTCTGCTTTGAAATTGAAGTGATTTTAGTGATCAACGTGGATGAGGAATTTAATTAATCTGATATTTTAGTTTCCATCGTTGTTGAGGTGATTAAGTGGATTGTTTATTTTAGCTAACACCGTTGATGAGGGTGATCAATAATATATATATTTTTTTGAGTGGATGTTCACATCGAGTGAATACAGTAAACTTTAATTCAATCTTATAAACTAACCCTTCTTATAATTTTTATTTATTATTTTCCTTAATAACTGCAAAGCTCTTAAAAGTTAAAATTTAATGACATTGATTCAGTGAATTATATTGATGAATTATATATTGTTATTTTGAATTGTGTATCTAAAACCTAAAATTGAATTAGTCAAATAAAAGTGAATTATAATTTTAAAGTGAACTTTACTCTTTGTTCCTTTTTATCAGTGTGTGCTGTAACTAGAGGCCAAATGGTGTCAAATAATTTTCATTTGTTTTAAAGTAGTTTTTTTCTTTGAACAAAAACATATGGTCCTTCGAGCCGGATTTCCTTATTTGCTGAGTTTTTTTTGATACAAAAAACATATGGTCCTTCGAGCCGGATGTGCTTCTAAGTGCAGTGCATATTGTTTAAAGGTTTCAGTGGAAGTAAAGTTCCTAAACTCATGCAACCATTCGAAGAATATTAGTGTCAACCATTCGTGTGAACCTAGTGCTCAGTGACTTTCTATTTTTAAGACCAGTGTTTCAATTTATTATTTCCGAGGCAAGTCCCTCATTTGAGATCAAATCAATTGGAAGGTTTTCATACCAACCCAATTTATTACACTCACGAGGCAAGTCCCTCCACTATAGCAAGGTCTTACACACCAAGTTATTTTATTTCGAGCCTGGTCTTAAAATTTATAATTTTCTTGAGGCAAGCCCCTCACCCATAGCAAAGTCTTACACGCCAGGTTATTTTTACATGAGCCTAGTTTTACATTTTATTATTGAAATGTTTCTTGAGTTTAGTTTCAAAAATTAATTTAATTTTCTCGAGGCAAGCCCCGCACCCATAGCAGGGTCTTACAAACCAAGCTATTTTTATATAAACCTAGTTCTTGCATTTTATTACCGAACATTCGAGCCTAGTCCTCAAATATTAATTTCCCGAGGCACAGCCCTCACTTCAAACAATTAAGGTTTTCATACCGAACAATTATTCGAGCCTAGTCCTCAAATATATTATTTTCCCGAGGCACAGCCCTCACTTCAATCAATTGTAAGGTTTTCATACCGAACAATTATTAGAGCCTAGTCCTAAAATATTAATTTCCCGAGGTGCAACCCTCACTTCAAACAATTGTAAGGTTTTCATACCGAACAATTATTCGAGCTTAGTTCTCAAAAATATTAATTTCCCGAGGCAAAGTCCCTCTTTTCAATCAATTGCAAGGTTCATACTGAACTCGAGCCTAGTTTCCTGACTTTGAATCAATTGGAAGGTTTTCATACCAACCCAATTTATTACAATCTCGAGGCAAGTCCCTCACCTGTTGCAAGGTCTTAAGCACCAAGCTACATTTACATGAGCCTAGTCCTCAACTATATTATTTTCTGAGGCAATCCCCTCATTTCAAATCAAATCAATTGGAAGGTTTTCATACCAACCCAATTTATTACACTCTCGAGGTGAGTCTCTCACCTATATCAATTTCTTCCACATCATGTTTAAAAGAGTTTAGTTCTTACAGATACGCCCAATTTACTAAAGCTTAGTTCTCGATTTATTTATTTCAGGGGATAACGCCCTAACTGTGATCAAGTGCAAGTGATACATTTGTGATACATCAGTTCAAAGTTGTTTTACAAGGTTTGTGATTGACTAGTCAATATGGCTACAGAAACCTCTTTTCATGAAGCCTTAAAATTGCAAAAGGTGCACATTGATCTTTTGAACAAAGCCATCTCCAACTATAAGAAGACTGCTCTTGTCAAAAGAACCAAGGAATACATATCCGAACGGATCACTAAATTTCGAGAACAATGGTCGCGAATAGAACAGAATCATATTCAGCTTGAATTACTGTTTGCAAACTTAGTTGATAAACCCACTTGTGATTACTTTGTTAATGATACTTATTTAAATCTTGAAGATAAGTATTTTGAGTTTATAGGTGGAATAAGAACTGCCCTAAGTAAATTTGAGGAACAAACACCCCCACCAAGCCCTTCACCGCATGAGTCGACGCGCTTAAATTCATCATCAATGTCAACACAGCTACTGCGACTTCCAAAAATTTCACTTCCCTCTTTCTCAGGTTCTTATGAATCATGGCGTTCCTTCCACGATCTATTTAACTCATTGGTCCACCAAAATCCCTCACTTTCCAATGCACAGAAATTGCATTATTTAAAGTCCGTGTTATCTGGCGAAGCTGAGCATCTCTTCCGACAATTTCAAATAACAGATGTTAACTATGAAAGGGCATGGTCAACATTACTCCACAGATACAATAACAACAGGGTTCTAGTTAATTCTCAACTTAAAAATTTATTCAATCTTAAACAAGTATCTAGTGAATCGGTGAACTCTATTAAATCCTTATTGGATAGGTCTAACGAGTGTTTGTGCGAGTTGGAGGCTTTAGGTGTTAACACTTCTTATTGGGATCCCTTTCTCATTTATCTTATTGTTCAAAAACTTCCTTCTGAATCTCATCGGATGTGGGAAACAGAACTAAATGGGGAATCCACACTTCCAACGTTCGAAAGACTTAAGCAATTTCTCGAGAAGCGTTTCCGCATGCTTGAATCTATTTCAGAACACAAAATTAACACTCAACAACGCCCTTATAGTGGATCAACTCCTAAATTCCTTACACACTTTGCTTCATCCTCGACGACCGGTACCTGCATTTGCTGTAAAGAATCTCATACAATATCCGAATGTTCTAAATTTTCAAGCCTCCCTCATCAACAGAAATATGACATTGTTAAATCAAACAAGTTATGTTTTAAATGTCTTTCAAATTCTCACTCCACTTTAAATTGCTGTAGTAAGTTTAGATGCAGAAAATGCGGTAAACCTCATCATACCTTATTACACAGAACTCTTTCACAAGATTCAATTTCCAATGAGATACAAAATTTTAATAGTCAAAGTACTTCTACAAGGACATCAGCTCCCAACTTGAATAGTGAGCACAATTTACCTAATAATGCCGAAACTACGGTATTGCTCTCTACACAATCGTTCTGCTGTACTAAGGAGAAAAATAGTTTCCCTAAAACCCTTCTTTCCACTGCCTTGCTAAATGTTCCAACCAAAACAGGTGTTGTGACTCTACGAGCTCTCGTCGACCCGGGGTCACAAGTTTCTTTTGTTACTGGAAGAACAGCGAGGCAACTTCAACTGAAAGACTCTCCTGCCTCAGTAACAATTAATGGAGTATGTGAAACGCCAATTACCCAAGCTCATAAACAAATAGAATTTTCTTTTCTGCCTAGAGATCTTTCAACTCAAGAGCAACTTTCTGTGACGGCCCTAGTTGTTCCTTCAATCACAAATTTCTTACCACCGTCTCCACTTCCGAGAGATGGTTGGATTCATTTAACTAATCTTAATCTTGCTGACCCCCAATACTATCTGCCTGGACAAATTGACTTACTACTTGGAGCCGATGTGTATTCAGATTTGATCTTAGATGGCCTAATTAAAGGCCCTAAAGGTACTCCTACAGCTCAAAATACCTTACTTGGTTGGCTTTTATTCGGACCAATAAATTCAAGAAGTGAAAAATCTACCATACAATCAGCAATTCCTGAAGCTATATCCCCACTTCCAAAACCAGAGCAATCTTCATATTTATCTGCCCTAAACACATTCCCTGCAAATTGCTTTTCAAGTTTTGTTTCAAGATCCTCTAAAGAAAATCGAAAACAGTCTCATAACTTTATTCAAAATTGTTCCACAAATCCCATTACCACTAAACACCAAAATTCAATCACAACCACACTAACTAATTTTGGTCCACCTAATTTCAAGGGTTTCTCTCAAACGTATCAACCATACTTAAATGGATCGCCTTCATCACGATCAACAGCTCCTGTGTGCACGGACATTCCCAAGCCACTACCAGTTACAGATTCTAAAAATGTTTCAACCACTAGGCTTAATAAACCCTTATCTATACCTTTAACAGCTGATAAGAAGACTATCTCGTCCTCGAAAAATGTTACACGTACAAAATTCAGCAATAAAATTAACGGCAAAACTAAGTTATCAAATAAAACAAATGCAGATTTGAAAACAGATTTCTTGCCGATTACATCTACAGAATCCCTACCTAAATTAAAAATAATTTCATCTCCTAATAATTGTAATGTTTTTATTAGTTCGTCTAAGCCAATTTGCTACACAAGTAATTCTTTAATCAATGTTAACTCATTAAATTTTACAAATAATATTTTACCTACAACAAGACACAAGGACATTTTAAAGTACTCAACTGCAGCGGACAAACAGTTAGCAGTTAAAACATCACAAGCGTCTCAATGCAAGGAACGATGTCCAACGTAGCATAGAAAACCCAAAATCAAATGTTTCTTCGTATTTTATTTATTCTTCAAAATAACCCTCATGTTCTAACTTTTCTAACAATATTCTACCCAGTCAATAAATACCAGTACTTAAAGTTTGTCTATTTCCAGTCGATATGAATGCCTCCAAAATTGAATTAAAATTTAATCACAACCATTAAAATATTTAAACCTTGCGTTTCTTTGTGTAAAATTTACAAAAGAACTTCCTCGCTCTAAACTAACTCATCATCGATATTTAAAAAAAAAAACTCTTATTTCTTTCAACCTCTTTTCTTTAACTCTTGATTGCTTTCAACTCCTCCAGGTCAAAGTGTCATATTAAAACACTCCAAGTGTTTCAACGGGGGGGAGTATGTTCAATTCTTCACAACATAATATAAATCTCCCTAGTTTATCTTTCATGTTTTCTTTTCCTTCTTCGTTCACCATATCACCTTAGGGCACGTTAATACTTTTTATTTCAGAAAAATAAAGCCGCATTAGGAAACCAGATGCAATTACATACACTCCTGGGCAATTACATATGTAGCAACAATCACGGTCATTCAGCTCTAACAAGGGAACATCAAGAACTTATCAACAATTTACATCATCTTTGGATCACATGGACATTGAGTAGCATCATTTAACATCATTATCATTAATACTAATTTAACTTTAAGAAACCAAATTTTTCTTAAGAACATTCATTCAAAAATTCATACATTCACTCGAATAAATATTTACTCTGGTAACACTTCTCACCTCAACACATGCACAATTAAAATTTTCATTCCCACTTGCATTATTCAAACAAAAATCACTTCAGTCATCCCGTTATATATTTCTATCCCCACTTGAATCGAATTCAAGTGAGTTAACAAAAATCGTTGCACCCATGAATCTTCCTCTCTTTGGATACCGGACGCTTGGAAGGTAAGTTGACCTGAGCTTTTATTTTCCTCCATTTCAAGTTCTTGGGAATAAACCAAGAACTATTCCTAATTTTCCTTAGTTCTCGGGAATAAACCGAGAACTAGTATTCCTAATTTTCCTTAGTTCTCGGGAATAGACCGAGAACTACTATTACTAATAATTTTTCTCTTAGTTCTCGGGAATAGACCGAGAACTATTACTAATCTTCCTTAGTTCTCGGGAATAGACCGAGAACTACAACTATTTACTAATTTTCCTTAGTTCTCGGGAATAGACCGAGAACTACTATTATTACTAATTTTTTCCTTAATTCTCGGGAATAGACCGAGAATTAATATTAACAACTTTCCTTTTCCTTGTTCATGGGAACAGACTATGAACAGTAATTTTTAATTCCTCTTTCCTTTGACCTTGATTTTAACAATTCCTTTGTCCGCAACCAAATTAAAGTTCAAGGCCAACTTTCAAGGTCAGGTGAGTACTTAATTACCACAATACAATATTCATATTTCATAATTTTCCTTTTATTCTTTAAATAAATAATATTTGATATGGTGAACGATTTTTTTACGATTTCCTTGATTCGTTACAATAATATTTTAACTTGTTTCTCTGCTTTGAAATTGAAGTGATTTTAGTGATCAACGTGGATGAGGAATTTAATTAATCTGATATTTTAGTTTCCATCGTTGTTGAGGTGATTAAGTGGATTGTTTATTTTAGCTAACACCGTTGATGAGGGTGATCAATAATATATATATTTTTTTGAGTGGATGTTCACATCGAGTGAATACAGTAAACTTTAATTCAATCTTATAAACTAACCCTTCTTATAATTTTTATTTATTATTTTCCTTAATAACTGCAAAGCTCTTAAAAGTTAAAATTTAATGACATTGATTCAGTGAATTATATTGATGAATTATATATTGTTATTTTGAATTGTGTATCTAAAACCTAAAATTGAATTAGTCAAATAAAAGTGAATTATAATTTTAAAGTGAACTTTACTCTTTGTTCCTTTTTATCAGTGTGTGCTGTAACTAGAGGCCAAATGGTGTCAAATAATTTTCATTTGTTTTAAAGTAGTTTTTTTCTTTGAACAAAAACATATGGTCCTTCGAGCCGGATTTCCTTATTTGCTGAGTTTTTTTTGATACAAAAAACATGGGCATTCTGCAGCCCCCTTGGGGAAATCACAAAAGGGGGGATAACTCCCGAACACCTTGGAATTTCTGGACCAAATCAAGT
The DNA here is from genome assembly GCA_949987705.1 of Thereva unica. Lineage (NCBI taxonomy): Eukaryota > Metazoa > Arthropoda > Insecta > Diptera > Therevidae > Thereva > Thereva unica. The sequence continues at coordinate 10,834,299 of OX465286.1, forward strand.
GCGCTGAACTCGGGAGAGCGAGCCCTTTCCAACGATACCCCATTCATTAAGATCCCAACACTTTCGTGAAATCGACCAAAAATATCCCAAGGGGTACCCCTTTGAAAATTTTCCGGTTTTGGGAAAATTCTGGAGTGGCCCTTTTTTGGATGGGAAATTGTTAGGGACCTACGAGGGAGGCTGTGAATTCAATCCCACCCCGGGCTGACCAGTATTTCCCGAGATAATGGGCATTCTGCAGCCCCCCTTGGGGAAATCACAAAAGGGGGGATAACTCCCGAACCCCTTGGAATTTCTGGACCAAATCAAGTGCGCTGAACTCGGGAGAGAGCCCTTTCCAACGATACCCCATTCATTAAGATCCCAGCACTTTCGTGAAATCGACCAAAAATATCCCAAGGGGTACCCCTTTGAAAATTTTCCGGTTTTGGGAAAATTCTGGAGTGGCCCTTTTTTGGATGGGAAATTGTTAGGGACCTCCCAGGGAGGCTGTGAATTCAATCCCACCCCGGGCTGACCAGTATTTCCCGAGATAATGGGCATTCTGCAGCCCCCCTTGGGGAAATCACAAAAGGGGGGATAACTCCCGAACCCCTTGGAATTTCTGGAACAAATCAAGTGCGCTGAACTCGGGAGAGCGAGCCATTTCCAACGATACCCCATTCATTAAGATCCCAGCACTTTTGTGAAATCGACCAAAAATATCCCAAGGGGTACCCCTTTGAAAATTTTCCGGTTTTGGGAAAATTCTGGAGTGGCCCTTTGTTGGATGGGAAATTGTTAGGGACCTCCCAGGGAGGCTGTGAATTCAATCCCACCCCGGGCTGACCAGTATTTCCCGAGATAATGGGCATTCTGCAGCCCCCCTTGGGGAAATCACAAAAGGGGGGATAACTCCCGAACACCTTGGAATTTCTGGACCAAATCAAGTGCGCTGAACTCGGGAGAGCGAGCCCTTTCCAACGATAACCCATTCATTAAGATCCCAGCACTTTTGTGAAATCGACCAAAAATATCCCAAGGGGTACCCCTTTGAAAATTTTCCGGTTTTGGGAAAATTCTGGAGTGGCCCTTTTTTGGATGGGAAATTGTTAGGGACCTACGAGGGAGGCTGTGAATTCAATCCCACCCCGGGCTGACCAGTATTTCCCGAGATAATGGGCATTCTGCAGCCCCCCTTGGGGAAATCACAAAAGGGGGGATAACTCCCGAACCCGAATTTCTGGAACAAATCAAGTGCGCTGAACTCGGGAGAGCGAGCCATTTCCAACGATACCCCATTCATTAAGATCCCAGCCCTTTCGTGAAATCGACCAAAAATATCCCAAGGGGTACCCCTTTGAAAATTTTCCGGTTTTGGGAAAATTCTGGAGTGGCCCTTTTTTGGATGGGAAATTGTTAGGGACCTACGAGGGAGGCTGTGAATTCAATCCCACCCCGGGCTGACCAGTATTTCCCGAGATAATGGGCATTCTGCAGCCCCCTTGGGGAAATCACAAAAGAGGGGATAACTCCCGAACCCCTTGGAATTTCTGGACCAAATCAAGTGCGCTGAACTCGGGAGAGCGAGCCATTTCCAACGATACCCCATTCATTAAGATCCCAGCACTTTCGTGAAATCGACCAAAAATATCCCAAGGGGTACCCCTTTGAAAATTTTCCGGTTTTGGGAAAATTCTGGAGTGGCCCTTTTTTGGATGGGAAATTGTTAGGGACCTCCCAGGGAGGCTGTGAATTCAATCCCACCCCGGGCTGACCAGTATTTCCCGAGATAATGGGCATTCTGCAGCCCCCCTTGGGGAAATCACAAAAGGGGGGATAACTCCCGAACACCTTGGAATTTCTGGACCAAATCAAGAGCGCTGAACTCGGGAGAGCGAGCCCTTTCCAACGATACCCCATTCATTAAGATCCCAGCACTTTCGTGAAATCGACCAAAAATATCCCAAGGGGTACCCCTTTGAAAATTTTCCGGTTTTGGGAAAATTCTGGAGTGGCCCTTTTTTGGATGGGAAATTGTTAGGGACCTCCCAGGGAGGCTGTGAATTCAATCCCACCCCGGGCTGACCAGTATTTCCCGAGATAATGGGCATTCTGCAGCCCCCCTTGGGGAAATCACAAAAGGGGGGATAACTCCCGAACACCTTGGAATTTCTGGACCAAATCAAGTGCGCTGAACTCGGGAGAGCGAGCCCTTTCCAACGATAACCCATTCATTAAGATCCCAGCACTTTTGTGAAATCGACCAAAAATATCCCAAGGGGTACCCCTTTGAAAATTTTCCGGTTTTGGGAAAATTCTGGAGTGGCCCTTTTTTGGATGGGAAATTGTTAGGGACCTACGAGGGAGGCTGTGAATTCAATCCCACCCCGGGCTGACCAGTATTTCCCGAGATAATGGGCATTCTGCAGCCCCCCTTGGGGAAATCACAAAAGGGGGGATAACTCCCGAACCCCTTGGAATTTCTGGAACAAATCAAGTGCGCTGAACTCGGGAGAGCGAGCCATTTCCAACGATACCCCATTCATTAAGATCCCAGCCCTTTCGTGAAATCGACCAAAAATATCCCAAGGGGTACCCCTTTGAAAATTTTCCGGTTTTGGGAAAATTCTGGAGTGGCCCTTTTTTGGATGGGAAATTGTTAGGGACCTACGAGGGAGGCTGTGAATTCAATCCCACCCCGGGCTGACCAGTATTTCCCGAGATAATGGGCATTCTGCAGCCCCCTTGGGGAAATCACAAAAGAGGGGATAACTCCCGAACCCCTTGGAATTTCTGGACCAAATCAAGTGCGCTGAACTCGGGAGAGCGAGCCATTTCCAACGATACCCCATTCATTAAGATCCCAGCACTTTCGTGAAATCGACCAAAAATATCCCAAGGGGTACCCCTTTGAAAATTTTCCGGTTTTGGGAAAATTCTGGAGTGGCCCTTTTTTGGATGGGAAATTGTTAGGGACCTACGAGGGAGGCTGTGAATTCAATCCCACCCCGGGCTGACCAGTATTTCCCGAGATAATGGGCATTCTGCAGCCCCCTTGGGGAAATCACAAAAGAGGGGATAACTCCCGAACCCCTTGGAATTTCTGGACCAAATCAAGTGCGCTGAACTCGGGAGAGCGAGCCATTTCCAACGATACCCCATTCATTAAGATCCCAGCCCTTTCGTGAAATCGACCAAAAATATCCCAAGGGGTACCCCTTTGAAAATTTTCCGGTTTTAGGAAAATTCTGGAGTGGCCCTTTTTTGGATGGGAAATTGTTAGGGACCTCCCAGGGAGGCTGTGAATTCAATCCCACCCCGGGCTGACCAGTATTTCCCGAGATAATGGGCATTCTGCAGCCCCCTTGGGGAAATCACAAAAGAGGGGATAACTCCCGAACCCCTTGGAATTTCTGGACCAAATCAAGTGCGCTGAACTCGGGAGAGCGAGCCATTTCCAACGATACCCCATTCATGAAGATCCCAGCCCTTTCGTGAAATCGACCAAAAATATCCCAAGGGGTACCCCTTTGAAAATTTTCCGGTTTTGGGAAAATTCTGGAGTGGCCCTTTTTTGGATGGGAAATTGTTAGGGACCTACGAGGGAGGCTGTGAATTCAATCCCACCCCGGGCTGACCAGTATTTCCCGAGATAATGGGCATTCTGCAGCCCCCTTGGGGAAATCACAAAAGAGGGGATAACTCCCGAACCCCTTGGAATTTCTGGACCAAATCAAGTGCGCTGAACTCGGGAGAGCGAGCCATTTCCAACGATACCCCATTCATTAAGATCCCAGCACTTTCGTGAAATCGACCAAAAATATCCCAAGGGGTACCCCTTTGAAAATTTTCCGGTTTTGGGAAAATTCTGGAGTGGCCCTTTTTTGGATGGGAAATTGTTAGGGACCTCCCAGGGAGGCTGTGAATTCAATCCCACCCCGGGCTGACCAGTATTTCCCGAGATAATGGGCATTCTGCAGCCCCCTTGGGGAAATCACAAAAGAGGGGATAACTCCCGCACCCCTTGGAATTTCTGGACCAAATCAAGTGCGCTGAACTCGGGAGAGCGAGCCATTTCCAACGATACCCCATTCATTAAGATCCCAGCCCTTTCGTGAAATCGACCAAAAATATCCCAAGGGGTACCCCTTTGAAAATTTTCCGGTTTTAGGAAAATTCTGGAGTGGCCCTTTTTTGGATGGGAAATTGTTAGGGACCTCCCAGGGAGGCTGTGAATTCAATCCCACCCCGGGCTGACCAGTATTTCCCGAGATAATGGGCATTCTGCAGCCCCCTTGGGGAAATCACAAAAGAGGGGATAACTCCCGCACCCCTTGGAATTTCTGGACCAAATCAAGTGCGCTGAACTCGGGAGAGCGAGCCATTTCCAACGATACCCCATTCATTAAGATCCCAGCCCTTTCGTGAAATCGACCAAAAATATCCCAAGGGGTACCCCTTTGAAAATTTTCCGGTTTTGGGAAAATTCTGGAGTGGCCCTTTTTTGGATGGGAAATTGTTAGGGACCTACGAGGGAGGCTGTGAATTCAATCCCACCCCGGGCTGACCAGTATTTCCCGAGATAATGGGCATTCTGCAGCCCCCTTGGGGAAATCACAAAAGAGGGGATAACTCCCGAACCCCTTGGAATTTCTGGACCAAATCAAGTGCGCTGAACTCGGGAGAGCGAGCCATTTCCAACGATACCCCATTCATTAAGATCCCAGCCCTTTCGTGAAATCGACCAAAAATATCCCAAGGGGTACCCCTTTGAAAATTTTCCGGTTTTGGGAAAATTCTGGAGTGGCCCTTTTTTGGATGGGAAATTGTTAGGGACCTACGAGGGAGGCTGTGAATTCAATCCCACCCCGGGCTGACCAGTATTTCCCGAGATAATGGGCATTCTGCAGCCCCCTTGGGGAAATCACAAAAGAGGGGATAACTCCCGAACCCCTTGGAATTTCTGGACCAAATCAAGTGCGCTGAACTCGGGAGAGCGAGCCATTTCCAACGATACCCCATTCATTAAGATCCCAGCCCTTTCGTGAAATCGACCAAAAATATCCCAAGGGGTACCCCTTTGAAAATTTTCCGGTTTTGGGAAAATTCTGGAGTGGCCCTTTTTTGGATGGGAATTTGTTAGGAACCTACGAGGGAGGCTGTGAATTCAATCCCACCCCGGGCTGACCAGTATTTCCCGAGATAATGGGCATTCTGCAGCCCCCCTTGGGGAAATCACAAAAGGGGGGATAACTCCCGAACCCCTTGGAATTTCTGGACCAAATCAAGTGCGCTGAACTCGGGAGAGCGAGCCATTTCCAACGATACCCCATTCATTAAGATCCCAGCACTTTCGTGAAATCGACCAAAAATATCCCAAGGGGTACCCCTTTGAAAATTTTCCGGTTTTGGGAAAATTCTGGAGTGGCCCTTTTTTGGATGGGAAATTGTTAGGGACCTCCCAGGGAGGCTGTGAATTCAATCCCACCCCGGGCTGACCAGTATTTCCCGAGATAATGGGCATTCTGCAGCCCCCTTGGGGAAATCACAAAAGAGGGGATAACTCCCGAACCCCTTGGAATTTCTGGACCAAATCAAGTGCGCTGAACTCGGGAGAGCGAGCCCTTTCCAACGATACCCCATTCATTAAGATCCCAACACTTTCGTGAAATCGACCAAAAATATCCCAAGGGGTACCTCTTTGAAAATTTTCCGGTTTTGGGAAAATTCTGGAGTGGCCCTTTTTTGGATGGGAAATTTTTAGGGACCTCCCAGGGAGGCTGTGAATTCAATCCCACCCCGGGCTGACCAGTATTTCCCGAGATTATGGGCATTCTGCAGCCCCCCTTGGGGAAATCACAAAAGAGGGGATAACTCCCGAACCCCTTGGAATTTCTGGACCAAATCAAGTGCGCTGAACTCGGGAGAGCGAGCCCTTTCCAACGATACCCCATTCATTAAGATCCCAGCACTTTTGTGAAATCGACCAAAAATATCCCAAGGGGTACCCCTTTGAAAATTTTCCGGTTTTGGGAAAATTCTGGAGTGGCCCTTTTTTGGATGGGAAATTGTTAGGGACCTACGAGGGAGGCTGTGAATTCAATCCCACCCCGGGCTGACCAGTATTTCCCGAGATAATGGGCATTCTGCAGCCCCCCTTGGGGAAATCACAAAAGGGGGGATAACTCCCGAACACCTTGGAATTTCTGGACCAAATCAAGTGCGCTGAACTCGGGGGAGCGAGCCCTTTCCAACGATACCCCATTCATTAAGATCCCAGCACTTTCGTGAAATCGACCAAAAATATCCCAAGGGGTACCCCTTTGAAAATTTTCCGGTTTTGGGAAAATTCTGGAGTGGCCCTTTTTTGGATGGGAAATTGTTAGGGACCTACGAGGGAGGCTGTGAATTCAATCCCACCCCGGGCTGACCAGTATTTCCCGAGATAATGGGCATTCTGCAGCCCCCCTTGGGGAAATCACAAAAGGGGGGATAACTCCCGAACACCTTGGAATTTCTGGACCAAATCAAGTGCGCTGAACTCGGGGGAGCGAGCCCTTTCCAACGATACCCCATTCATTAAGATCCCAGCACTTTCGTGAAATCGACCAAAAATATCCCAAGGGGTACCCCTTTGAAAATTTTCCGGTTTTGGGAAAATTCTGGAGTGGCCCTTTTTTGGATGGGAAATTGTTAGGAACCTACGAGGGAGGCTGTGAATTCAATCCCACCCCGGGCTGACCAGTATTTCCCGAGATAATGGGCATTCTGCAGCCCCCCTTGGGGAAATCACAAAAGGGGGGATAACTCCCGAACCCCTTGGAATTTCTGGACCAAATCAAGTGCGCTGAACTCGGGAGAGCGAGCCATTTCCAACGATACCCCATTCATTAAGATCCCAGCACTTTCGTGAAATCGACCAAAAATATCCCAAGGGGTACCCCTTTGAAAATTTTCCGGTTTTGGGAAAATTCTGGAGTGGCCCTTTTTTGGATGGGAAATTGTTAGGGACCTCCCAGGGAGGCTGTGAATTCAATCCCACCCCGGGCTGACCAGTATTTCCCGAGATAATGGGCATTCTGCAGCCCCCTTGGGGAAATCACAAAAGAGGGGATAACTCCCGAACCCCTTGGAATTTCTGGACCAAATCAAGTGCGCTGAACTCGGGAGAGCGAGCCCTTTCCAACGATACCCCATTCATTAAGATCCCAACACTTTCGTGAAATCGACCAAAAATATCCCAAGGGGTACCTCTTTGAAAATTTTCCGGTTTTGGGAAAATTCTGGAGTGGCCCTTTTTTGGATGGGAAATTTTTAGGGACCTCCCAGGGAGGCTGTGAATTCAATCCCACCCCGGGCTGACCAGTATTTCCCGAGATTATGGGCATTCTGCAGCCCCCCTTGGGGAAATCACAAAAGAGGGGATAACTCCCGAACCCCTTGGAATTTCTGGACCAAATCAAGTGCGCTGAACTCGGGAGAGCGAGCCCTTTCCAACGATACCCCATTCATTAAGATCCCAGCACTTTTGTGAAATCGACCAAAAATATCCCAAGGGGTACCCCTTTGAAAATTTTCCGGTTTTGGGAAAATTCTGGAGTGGCCCTTTTTTGGATGGGAAATTGTTAGGGACCTACGAGGGAGGCTGTGAATTCAATCCCACCCCGGGCTGACCAGTATTTCCCGAGATAATGGGCATTCTGCAGCCCCCCTTGGGGAAATCACAAAAGGGGGGATAACTCCCGAACACCTTGGAATTTCTGGACCAAATCAAGTGCGCTGAACTCGGGAGAGCGAGCCCTTTCCAACGATACCCCATTCATTAAGTTCCCAGCACTTTTGTGAAATCGACCAAAAATATCCCAAGGGGTACCCCTTTGAAAATTTTCCGGTTTTGGGAAAATTCTGGAGTGGCCCTTTTTTGGATGGGAAATTGTTAGGGACCTACGAGGGAGGCTGTGAATTCAATCCCACCCCGGGCTGACCAGTATTTCCCGAGATAATGGGCATTCTGCAGCCCCCCTTGGGGAAATCACAAAAGGGGGGATAACTCCCGAACACCTTGGAATTTCTGGACCAAATCAAGTGCGCTGAACTCGGGGGAGCGAGCCGTTTCCAACGATACCCCATTCATTAAGATCCCAGCACTTTCGCGAAATCGACCAAAAATATCCCAAGGGGTACCCCTTTGAAAATTTTCCGGTTTTGGGAAAATTCTGGAGTGGCCCTTTTTTGGATGGGAAATTGTTAGGGACCTACGAGGGAGGCTGTGAATTCAATCCCACCCCGGGCTGACCAGTATTTCCCGAGATAATGGGCATTCTGCAGCCCCCCTTGGGGAAATCACAAAAGGGGGGATAACTCCCGAACACCTTGGAATTTCTGGACCAAATCAAGTGCGCTGAACTCGGGGGAGCGAGCCGTTTCCAACGATACCCCATTCATTAAGATCCCAGCACTTTCGTGAAATCGACCAAAAATATCCCAAGGGGTACCCCTTTGAAAATTTTCCGGTTTTGGGAAAATTCTGGAGTGGCCCTTTTTTGGATGGGAAATTGTTAGGGACCTACGAGGGAGGCTGTGAATTCAATCCCACCCCGGGCTGACCAGTATTTCCCGAGATAATGGGCATTCTGCAGCCCCCCTTGGGGAAATCACAAAAGGGGGGATAACTCCCGAACACCTTGGAATTTCTGGACCAAATCAAGTGCGCTGAACTCGGGGGAGCGAGCCCTTTCCAACGATACCCCATTCATTAAGATCCCAGCACTTTCGTGAAATCGACCAAAAATATCCCAAGGGGTACCCCTTTGAAAATTTTCCGGTTTTGGGAAAATTCTGGAGTGGCCCTTTTTTGGATGGGAAATTGTTAGGGACCTCCCAGGGAGGCTGTGAATTCAATCCCACCTCGGGCTGACCAGTATTTCCCGAGATAATGGGCATTCTGCAGCCCCCTTGGGGAAATCACAAAAGAGGGGATAACTCCCGAACCCCTTGGAATTTCTGGACCAAATCAAGTGCGCTGAACTCGGGGGAGCGAGCCCTTTCCAACGATACCCCATTCATTAAGATCCCAGCACTTTTGTGAAATCGACCAAAAATATCTCAAGGGGTACCCCTTTGAAAATTTTCCGGTTTTGGGAAAATTCTGGAGTGGCCCTTTTTTGGATGGGAAATTGTTAGGGACCTACGAGGGAGGCTGTGAATTCAATCCCACCCCGGGCTGACCAGTATTTCCCGAGATAAAGGGCATTCTGCAGCCCCCCTTGGGGAAATCACAAAAGGGGGGATAACTCACGAACCCCTTGGAATTTCTGGACCAAATCAAGTGCGCTGAACTCGGGAGAGCGAGCCCTTTCCAACGATACCCCATTCATTAAGATCCCAGCACTTTCGTGGAAATCGACCAAAAATATCCCCTTTGAAAATTTTCCGGTTTTGGGAAAATTCTGGAGTGGCCCTTTTTTGGATGGGAAATTGTTAGGGACCTCCCAGGGAGGCTGTGAATTCATTCCCACCTCGGGCTGACCAGTATTTCCCGAGATAATGGGCATTCTGCAGCCCCCCTTGGGGAAATCACAAAAGAGGGGATAACTCCCGAACCCCTTGGAATTTCTGGACCAAATCAAGTGCGCTGAACTCGGGGGAGCGAGCCCTTTCCAACGATACCCCATTCATTAAGATCCCAGCACTTTCGTGAAATCGACCAAAAATATCCCAAGCGGTACCCCTTTGAAAATTTTCCGGTTTTGGGAAAATTCTGGAGTGGCCCTTTTTTGGATGGGAAATTGTTAGGGACCTCCCAGGGAGGCTGTGAATTCATTCCCACCTCGGGCTGACCAGTATTTCCCGAGATAATGGGCATTCTGCAGCCCCCCTTGGGGAAATCACAAAAGAGGGGATAACTCCCGAACCCCTTGGAATTTCTGGACCAAATCAAGTGCGCTGAACTCGGGGGAGCGAGCCCTTTCCAACGATACCCCATTCATTAAGATCCCAGCACTTTCGTGAAATCGACCAAAAATATCCCAAGGGGTACCCCTTTGAAAATTTTCCTTTTTGGGGAAAATTCTGGAGTGGCCTTTTTTTGGATGGGAAATTGTTAGGGACCTCCCAGGGAGGCTGTGAATTCAATCCCACCCCGGGCTGACCAGTATTTCCCGAGATAATGGGCATTCTGCAGCCCCCCTCGGGGAAATCACAAAAGGGGGGATAACTCCCGAACACCTTGGAATTTCTGGACCAAATAAAGTGCGCTGAACTCGGGGGAGCGAGCCCTTTCCAACGATACCCCATTCATTAAGATCCCAGCACTTTCGTGAAATCGACCAAAAATATCCCAAGGGGTACCCCTTTGAAAATTTTCCGGTTTTGGGGAAATTCTGGAGTGGCCCTTTTTTGGATGGGAAATTGTTAGGGACCTCCCAGGGAGGCTGTGAATTCAATCCCACCCCGGGCTGACCAGTATTTCCCGAGATTATGGGCATTCTGCAGCCCCCTTGGGGAAATCACAAAAGGGGGGATAACTCCCGAACCCCTTGGAATTTCTGGACCAAATCAAGTGCGCTGAACTCGGGGAAGCGAGCCCTTTCCAACGATACCCCATTCATTAAGATCCCAGCACTTTCGTGAAATCGACCAAAAATATCCCAAGGGGTACCCCTTTGAAAATTTTCCTTTTTGGGGAAAATTCTGGAGTGGCCTTTTTTTGGATGGGAAATTGTTAGGGACCTCCCAGGGAGGCTGTGAATTCAATCCCACCCCGGGCTGACCAGTATTTCCCGAGATAATGGGCATTCTGCAGCCCCCCTCGGGGAAATCACAAAAGGGGGGATAACTCCCGAACACCTTGGAATTTCTGGACCAAATAAAGTGCGCTGAACTCGGGGGAGCGAGCCCTTTCCAACGATACCCCATTCATTAAGATCCCAGCACTTTCGTGAAATCGACCAAAAATATCCCAAGGGGTACCCCTTTGAAAATTTTCCGGTTTTGGGAAAATTCTGGAGTGGCCCTTTTTTGGATGGGAAATTGTTAGGGACCTCCCAGGGAGGCTGTGAATTCAATCCCACCCCGGGCTGACCAGTATTTCCCGAGATTATGGGCATTCTGCAGCCCCCTTGGGGAAATCACAAAAGGGGGGATAACTCCCGAACCCCTTGGAATTTCTGGACCAAATCAAGTGCGCTGAACTCGGGAGAGCGAGCCCTTTCCAACGATACTCCATTCATTAAGATCCCAGCACTTTCGTGAAATCGACCAAAAATATCCCGAGGGGTACCCCTTTGAAAATTTTCCGGTTTTAGGAAAATTCTGGAGTGGCCCTTTTTTGGATGGGAAATTGTTAGGGACCTCGCAGGGAGGCTGTGAATTCAATCCCACCCCGGGCTGACCAGTATTTCCCGAGATAATGGGCATTCTGCAGCCCCCCTTGGGGAAATCACAAAAGGGGGGATAACTCCCGAACACCTTGGAATTTCTGGACCAAATCAAGTGCGCTGAACTCGGGAGAGCGAGCCCTTTCCAACGATACCCCATTCATTAAGATCCCAGCACTTTCGTGAAATCGACCAAAAATATCCCAAGGGGTACCCCTTTGAAAATTTTCCGGTTTTAGGAAAATTCTGGGGTGGCCCTTTTTTGGATGGGAAATTGTTAGGGACCTCCCAGGGAGGCTGTGAATTCAATCCCACCCCGGGCTGACCAGTATTTCCCGAGATAATGGGCATTCTGCAGCCCCCCTTGGGGAAATCACAAAAGGGGGGATAACTCCCGAACACCTTGGAATTTCTGGACCAAATCAAGTGCGCTGAACTCGGGAGAGCGAGCCCTTTCCAACGATACCCCTTTCATTAAGATCCCAGCACTTTCGTGAAATCGACCAAAAATATCCCAAGGGGTACCCCTTTGAAAATTTTCCGGTTTTGATAAAATTCTGGAGGGGCCCTTTTTTGGATGGGAAATTGTTAGGGACCTCCCAGGGAGGCTGTGAATTCAATCCCACCCCGGGCTGACCAGTATTTCCCGAGATTATGGGCATTCTGCAGCCCCCCTTGGGGAAATCACAAAAGGGGGGATAACTCCCGAACCCCTTGGAATTTCTGGACCAAATCAAGTGCGCTGAACTCGGGAAAGTGAGCCCTTTCCAACGATACCCCATTCATTAAGATCCCAGCACTTTCGTGAAATCGACCAAAAATATCCCAAGGGGTACCCCTTTGAAAATTTTCCGGTTTTGGGAAAATTCTGGAGTGGCCCTTTTTTTGATGGGAAATTGTTAGGGACCTACGAGGGAGGCTGTGAATTCAATCCCACCCCGGGCTGACCAGTATTTCCCGAGATAATGGGCATTCTGCAGCCCCCTTGGGGAAATCACAAAAGGGGGGATAACTCCCGAACACCTTGGAATTTCTGGACCAAATCAAGTGCGCTGAACTCGGGAGAGCGAGCCCTTTCCAACGATACCCCATTCATTAAGATCCCAACACTTTCGTGAAATCGACCAAAAATATCCCAAGGGGTACCCCTTTGAAAATTTTCCGGTTTTGGGAAAATTCTGGAGTGGCCCTTTTTTGGATGGGAAATTGTTAGGGACCTACGAGGGAGGCTGTGAATTCAATCCCACCCCGGGCTGACCAGTATTTCCCGAGATAATGGGCATTCTGCAGCCCCCCTTGGGGAAATCACAAAAGGGGGGATAACTCCCGAACACCTTGGAATTTCTGGACCAAATCAAGTGCGCTGAACTCGGGAGAGCGAGCCCTTTCCAACGATAACCCATTCATTAAGATCCCAGCACTTTTGTGAAATCGACCAAAAATATCCCAAGGGGTACCCCTTTGAAAATTTTCCGGTTTTGGGAAAATTCTGGAGTGGCCCTTTTTTTGATGGGAAATTGTTAGGGACCTACGAGGGAGGCTGTGAATTCAATCCCACCCCGGGCTGACCAGTATTTCCCGAGATAATGGGCATTCTGCAGCCCCCTTGGGGAAATCACAAAAGGGGGGATAACTCCCGAACACCTTGGAATTTCTGGACCAAATCAAGTGCGCTAAACTCGGGAGAGCGAGCCCTTTCCAACGATACCCCATTCATTAAGATCCCAACACTTTCGTGAAATCGACCAAAAATATCCCAAGGGGTACCCCTTTGAAAATTTTCCGGTTTTGGGAAAATTCTGGAGTGGCCCTTTTTTGGATGGGAAATTGTTAGGGACCTACGAGGGAGGCTGTGAATTCAATCCCACCCCAGGCTGACCAGTATTTCCCGAGATAATGGGCATTCTGCAGCCCCCCTTGGGGAAATCACAAAAGGGGGGATAACTCCCGAACACCTTGGAATTTCTGGACCAAATCAAGTGCGCTGAACTCGGGAGAGCGAGCCCTTTCCAACGATAACCCATTCATTAAGATCCCAGCACTTTTGTGAAATCGACCAAAAATATCCCAAGGGGTACCCCTTTGAAAATTTTCCGGTTTTGGGAAAATTCTGGAGTGGCCCTTTTTTGGATGGGAAATTGTTAGGGACCTACGAGGGAGGCTGTGAATTCAATACCACCCCGGGCTGACCAGTATTTCCCGAGATAATGGGCATTCTGCAGCCCCCCTTGGGGAAATCACAAAAGGGGGGATAACTCCCGAACCCCTTGGAATTTCTGGAACAAATCAAGTGCGCTGAACTCGGGAGAGCGAGCCATTTCCAACGATACCCCATTCATTAAGATCCCAGCACTTTCGTGAAATCGACCAAAAATATCCCAAGGGGTACCCCTTTGAAAATTTTCCGGTTTTGGGAAAATTCTGGAGTGGCCCTTTTTTGGATGGGAAATTGTTAGGGACCTCCCAGGGAGGCTGTGAATTCAATCCCACCCCGGGCTGACCAGTATTTCCCGAGATAATGGGCATTCTGCAGCCCCCTTGGGGAAATCACAAAAGAGGGGATAACTCCCGAACCCCTTGGAATTTCTGGAACAAATCAAGTGCGCTGAACTCGGGAGAGCGAGCCATTTCCAACGATACCGCATTCATTAAGATCCCAGCCCTTTCGTGAAATCGACCAAAAATATCCCAAGGGGTACCCCTTTGAAAATTTTCCGGTTTTGGGAAAATTCTGGAGTGGCCCTTTTTTGGATGGGAAATTGTTAGGGACCTACGAGGGAGGCTGTGAATTCAATCCCACCCCGGGCTGACCAGTATTTCCCGAGATAATGGGCATTCTGCAGCCCCCTTGGGGAAATCACAAAAGAGGGGATAACTCCCGAACCCCTTGGAATTTCTGGAACAAATCAAGTGCGCTGAACTCGGGAGAGCGAGCCATTTCCAACGATACCCCATTCATTAAGATCCCAGCCCTTTCGTGAAATCGACCAAAAATATCCCAAGGGGTACCCCTTTGAAAATTTTCCGGTTTTAGGAAAATTCTGGAGTGGCCCTTTTTTGGATGGGAAATTGTTAGGGACCTCCCAGGGAGGCTGTGAATTCAATCCCACCCCGGGCTGACCAGTATTTCCCGAGATAATGGGCATTCTGCAGCCCCCTTGGGGAAATCACAAAAGAGGGGATAACTCCCGAACCCCTTGGAATTTCTGGACCAAATCAAGTGCGCTGAACTCGGGAGAGCGAGCCATTTCCAACGATACCCCATTCATTAAGATCCCAGCACTTTCGTGAAATCGACCAAAAATATCCCAAGGGGTACCCCTTTGAAAATTTTCCGGTTTTGGGAAAATTCTGGAGTGGCCCTTTTTTGGATGGGAAATTGTTAGGGACCTACGAGGGAGGCTGTGAATTCAATCCCACCCCGGGCTGACCAGTATTTCCCGAGATAATGGGCATTCTGCAGCCCCCTTGGGGAAATCACAAAAGAGGGGATAACTCCCGAACCCCTTGGAATTTCTGGACCAAATCAAGTGCGCTGAACTCGGGAGAGCGAGCCATTTCCAACGATACCCCATTCATTAAGATCCCAGCACTTTCGTGAAATCGACCAAAAATATCCCAAGGGGTACCCCTTTGAAAATTTTCCGGTTTTGGGAAAATTCTGGAGTGGCCCTTTTTTGGATGGGAAATTGTTAGGGACCTCCCAGGGAGGCTGTGAATTCAATCCCACCCCGGGCTGACCAGTATTTCCCGAGATAATGGGCATTCTGCAGCCCCCCTCGGGGAAATCACAAAAGAGGGGATAACTCCCGAACCCCTTGGAATTTCTGGACCAAATAAAGTGCGCTGAACTCGGGGGAGCGAGCCCTTTCCAACGATACCACCATTCATTAAGATCCCAGCACTTTCGTGAAATCGACCAAAAATATCCCAAGGGGTTACCCCTTTGAAAATTTTCGGTTTTAGGAAAATTCTGGAGTGGCCCTTTTTTGGATGGGAAATTGTTAGGGACCTCCCAGGGAGGCTGTGAATTCAATCCACCCCGGCTGACCAGTATTTCCCGAGATAATGGGCATTCTGCAGCCCCCTTTGGGAAATCACAAAAGGGGGGATAACTCCCGAACCCCTTGGAATTTCTGGACCAAATCAAGTGCGCTGAACTCGGGAGAGCGAGCCCTTTCCAACGATACCCCATTCATTAAGATCCCAGCACTTTCGTGAAATCGACCAAAAATATCCCAAGGGGTTACCCCTTTGAAAATTTTCCGGTTTTAGGAAAATTCTGGAGTGGCCCTTTTTTGGATGGGAAATTGTTAGGGACCTCC
Organism: Thereva unica; assembly: GCA_949987705.1. Lineage (NCBI taxonomy): Eukaryota > Metazoa > Arthropoda > Insecta > Diptera > Therevidae > Thereva > Thereva unica. Next base: position 10,849,984 of record OX465286.1, read on the forward strand.
AGGGAGGCTGTGAATTCAATCCCACCCCGGGCTGACCAGTATTTCCCGAGATAATGGGCATTCTGCAGCCCCCTTTGGGGAAATCACAAAAGGGGGGATAACTCCGAACCCCTTGGAATTTCTGGACCAAATCAAGTGCGCTGAACTCGGGAGAGCGAGCCCTTTCCAACGATACCCCATTCATTAAGATCCCAGCACTTTCGTGAAATCGACCAAAAATATCCCAAGGGGTACCCCTTTGAAAATTTTCCGTTTTGGGAAAATTCTGGAGTGGCCCTTTTTTGGATGGGAAATTGTTAGGGACCTTCCCAGGGAGGCTGTGAATTCAATCCCACCCCGGGCTGACCAGTATTTCCCGAGATAATGGGCATTCTGCAGCCCCCTTTGGGAAATCACAAAAGGGGGGATAACTCCCGAACCCTTGAATTTCTGGACCAAATCAAGTGCGCTGAACTCGGGAGAAGCGAGCCCTTTCCAACGATACCCATTCATTAAGATCCCAGCACTTTCGTGAAATCGACCAAAAATATCCCAAGGGGTACCCCTTTGAAAATTTTCCGGTTTTGGGAAAATTCTGGAGTGGCCCTTTTTTGGATGGGAAATTGTTAGGGACCTCCCAGGGAGGCTGTGAATTCAATCCCACCCCGGGCTGACCAGTATTTCCGAGATAATGGGCATTCTGCAGCCCCCTCGGGGAAATCACAAAAGAGGGGATAACTCCCGAACCCCTTGGAATTTCTGGACCAAATAAAGTGCGCTGAACTCGGGAAGCGAGCCCTTTCCACGATACCCATTCATTAAGATCCCAGCACTTTCGTGAAATCGACCAAAAATATCCCAAGGGGTACCCCTTTGAAAATTTTCCGGTTTTAGGAAAATTCTGGAGTGGCCCTTTTTTGGATGGGAAATTGTTAGGGACCTCCCAGGGAGGCTGTGAATTCAATCCCACCCCGGGCTGACCAGTATTTCCCGAGATAATGGGCATTCTGCAGCCCCCTTGGGGAAATCACAAAGGGGGGATAACTCCGAACCCCTTGGAATTTCTGGACCAAATAAAGTGCGCTGAACTCGGGGTGCGAGCCCTTTCCAACGATACCCCATTCATTAAGATCCCAGCACTTTCGTGAAATCGACCAAAAATATCCCAAGGGGTACCCCTTTGAAAATTTTCCGGTTTTAGGAAAATTCTGGAGTGGCCCTTTTTTGGATGGGAATTGTTAGGGACCTCCCAGGGAGGCTTTGAATTCAATCCCACCCGGGCTGACCAGTATTTCCGAGATAATGGGCATTCTGCAGGCCCCCCTTGGGGAAATCACAAAAGGGGGGATAACTCCCGAACCCCTTGGAATTCTGGACCAAATAAAGTGCGCTGAACTCGGGGGAGCGAGCCCTTTCCAACGATACCCCATTCATTAAGATCCCAGAACTTCGTGAAATCGACCAAAAATATCCCAAGGGTACCCCTTTGAAATTTTCCGGTTTTAGGAAAATTCTGGAGTGGCCCTTTTTTGGATGGGAAATTGTTAGGGACCTCCCAGGGAGGCTGTGAATTCAATCCCACCTCGGGCTGACCAGTATTTCCGAGATTATGGGCATTCTGCAGCCCCTCGGGGAAATCACAAAAGAGGGGATAACTCCCGAACCCTTGGAATTTCTGGACCAAATCAAGTGCGCTGAACTCGGAGAGCGAGCCCTTTCCAACGATACCCCATTCATTAAGATCCCAGCACTTTCGTGAAATCGACCAAAAATATCCCAAGGGGTACCCCCTTTGAAAATTTTCCGGTTTTAGGAAAATTCTGGAGTGGCCCTTTTTTGGATGGGAAATTGTTAGGGGACCTCCCAGGGAGGCTGTGAATTCAATCCCACCTCGGGCTGACCAGTATATCCCGAGATTATGGGCATTCTGCAGCCCCCCTCGGGGAAATCACAAAAGAGGGGATAACTCCGAACCCTTGGAATTTCTGGGACCAAATCAAGTGCGCTGACTCGGGAGAGCGAGCCCTTTCCAACGATACCCCATTCATTAAGATCCCAGCTCTTTCGTGAAATCGACCAAAAATATCCCAAGGGGTACCCCTTTGAAATTTTCCGGTTTTAGGAAAATTCTGGAGTGGCCCTTTTTGGATGGGAAATTGTTAGGGACCTCCCAGGGAGGCTGTGAATTCAATCCCACCCGGGCTGACCAGTATTTCCCGAGATAATGGGCATTCTGCAGCCCCCCTTGGGGAAATCACAAAAGGGGGGATAACTCCCGAACCCCTTGGAATTTCTGGACCAAATAAAGTGCGCTGAACTCGGGGGAGCGAGCCCTTTCCAACGATACCCATTCATTAAGATCCCAGCACTTTCGTGAAATCGACCAAAAATATCCCAAGGGGTACCCCTTTGAAAATTTTCCGGTTTTGGGAAAATTCTGGAGTGGCCCTTTTTTGGATGGGAAATTGTTAGGGACCTCCCAGGGAGGCTGTGAATTCAATCCCACCTCGGCTGACCAGTATTTCCCGAGATTATGGGCATTCTGCAGCCCCCCTCGGGGAAATCACAAAAGAGGGGATAACTCCCGAACCCCTTGGAATTTCTGGACCAAATCAAGTGCGCTGAACTCGGGGAGCGAGCCCTTTCCAACGATACCCCATTCATTAAGATCCCAGCACTTTCGTGAAATCGACCAAAAATATCCCAAGGGGTACCCCTTTGAAAATTTTCCGGTTTTGGGAAAATTCTGGAGTGGCCCTTTTTTTGGATGGGAAATTGTTAGGGACCTCCCAGGGAGGCTGTGAATTCAATCCCACCCCGGGCTGACCAGTATTTTCCCGAGATAATGGGCATTCTGCAGCCCCCCTTGGGAAATCACAAAAGGGGGGATAACTCCCGAACCCCTTGGAATTTCTGGACCAAATAAAGTGGCGCTGAACTCGGGGGGAGCGAGCCCTTTCCAACGGTACCCCATTCATTTAGATCCCAGCACTTTCGTGAAATCGACCAAAAATATCCCAAGGGGTACCTCTTTGAAAAATTTCCGGTTTTAGGAAAATTCTGGAGTGGCCCTTTTTTGGATGGGAAATTGTTAGGGACCTCCCAGGGAGGCTGTGAATTCAATCCCACCCCGGGCTGATCAGTATTTCCCGAGATTATGGGCATTCTGCAGCCCCCCTTGGGGAAATCACAAAAGAGGGGATAACTCCCGAACCCCTTGGAATTTCTGGACCAAATCAAGTGCGCTGAACTCGGAGAGGCGAGCCCTTTCCAACGATACCCATCATTAAGATCCAGCACTTTCGTGAAATCGACCAAAAATATCCCAAGGGGTACCCCTTTGAAAATTTTCCGGTTTTAGGAAAATTCTGGAGTGGCCCTTTTTTGGATGGGAAATTGTTAGGGACCTCCCAGGGAGGCTGTGAATTCAATCCCACCTCGGGCTGACCAGTATTTCCCGAGATTATGGGCATTCTGCAGCCCCCCTCGGGAAATCACAAAAGAGGGGATAACTCCCGAACCCCTTGGAATTTCTGGACCAAATCAAGTGCGCTGAACTCGGGAGAGCGAGCCCTTTCCAACGATACCCCATTCATTAAGATCCCAGCACTTTCGTGAAATCGACCAAAAATATCCCAAGGGGTACCCCTTTGAAAATTTTCCGGTTTTGGAAAATTCTGGAGTGGCCCTTTTTTGGATGGGAAATTGTTAGGGACCTCCCAGGGAGGCTGTGAATTCAATCCCACCCCGGGCTGACCAGTATTTCCCGAGATAATGGGGCATTCTGCAGCCCCCTTGGGGAAATCACAAAGGGGGATAACTCCCGAACCCCTTGGAATTTCTGGACCAAATAAAGTGCGCTGAACTCGGGAGAGCGAGCCCTTTCCAACGATACCCCATTCATTAAGATCCCAGCACTTTCGTGAAATCGACAAAAATATCCCAAGGGGTACCCCTTTGCAAATTTTCCGGTTTTGGGAAAATTCTGGAGTGGCCCTTTTTTGGATGGGAAATTGTTAGGGACCTCCCAGGGAGGCTGTGAATTCAATCCCACCCCGGGCTGACCAGTATTTCCCGAGATAATGGGCATTCTGCAGCCCCCCTTGCTGCAGCCCCCCTTGGGGAAATCACAAAAGGGGGGATAACTCCCGAACCCCTTGGAATTTCTGGACCAAATAAAGTGCGCTGAACTCGGGGGAGCGAGCCCTTTCCAACGATACCCCATTCATTAAGATCCCAGCACTTTCGTGAAATCGACCAAAAATATCCCAAGGGGTTACCCCTTTGAAAATTTTCCGGTTTTAGGAAAATTCTGGAGTGGCCCTTTTTTGGATGGGAAATTGTTAGGGACCTCCCAGGGAGGCTGTGAATTCAATCCCACCCCGGGCTGACCAGTATTTCCCGAGATAATGGGCATTCTGCAGCCCCCTTTGGGGAAATCACAAAAGGGGGGATAACTCCCGAACCCCTTGGAATTTCTGGACCAAATCAAGTGCGCTGAACTCGGGAGAGCGAGCCCTTTCCAACGATACCCCATTCATTAAGATCCCAGCACTTTCGTGAAATCGACCAAAAATATCCCAAGGGGTTACCCCTTTGAAAATTTTCCGGTTTTAGGAAAATTCTGGAGTGGCCCTTTTTTGGATGGGAAATTGTTAGGGACCTCCCAGGGAGGCTGTGAATTCAATCCCACCCCGGGCTGACCAGTATTTCCCGAGATAATGGGCATTCTGCAGCCCCCCTTGGGGAAATCACAAAAGGGGGGATAACTCCCGAACCAACGATACCCCATTCATTAAGATCCCAGCACTTTCGTGAAATCGACCAAAAATATCCCAAGGGGTACCCCTTTGAAAATTTTCCGGTTTTGGGAAAATTCTGGAGTGGCCCTTTTTTGGATGGGAAATTGTTAGGGACCTCCCAGGGAGGCTGTGAATTCAATCCCACCCCGGGCTGACCAGTATTTCCCGAGATAATGGGCATTCTGCAGCCCCCCTTGGGGAAATCACAAAAGGGGGGATAACTCCCGAACCCCTTGGAATTTCTGGACCAAATAAAGTGCGCTGAACTCGGGAGAGCGAGCCCTTTCCAACGATACCCCATTCATTAAGATCCCAGCACTTTCGTGAAATCGACCAAAAATATCCCAAGGGGTACCCCTTTGAAAATTTTCCGGTTTTGGGAAAATTCTGGAGTGGCCCTTTTTTGGATGGGAAATTGTTAGGGACCTCCCAGGGAGGCTGTGAATTCAATCCCACCCCGGGCTGACCAGTATTTCCCGAGATAATGGGCATTCTGCAGCCCCCCTTGGGGAAATCACAAAAGGGGGGATAACTCCCGAACCCCTTGGAATTTCTGGACCAAATAAAGTGCGCTGAACTCGGGGGAGCGAGCCCTTTCCAACGATACCCCATTCATTAAGATCCCAGCACTTTCGTGAAATCGACCAAAAATATCCCAAGGGGTTACCCCTTTGAAAATTTTCCGGTTTTAGGAAAATTCTGGAGTGGCCC